>ANSM01006059.1:0-23207 GCA_000347735.1 Cercospora canescens BHU | reverse complement strand
GGCCGGCCGGCGAAAGCCATCGAAGGCGGAAGCCAAGGGCGCCACGACGATCACTGGAATCTCGCAAGGGTCCACAGCAGCAGTGTACGGCAAGAAAGTCGCGGCCATTTTCTTTCCTGTTCGGACGTGATCCAGAAGCGTGGTGGATTATTCTCTCCCTCGGCGCACTGATCAGGAAGTGTTTAGTGGGCAGCTGTACGAACGAACGCACGCTCTGAACGTCCATGAAGCGAGCCCCTGCATGTGTTCGTTCCCATAGGCAGCCGCTTCACGTCGCTTGACCGCCGAACCAGACCAGCACCTGCGGCCTGTCCACCACTTTTCGGCGCCACTGCAGCCCCGTCCAAGTCTCCCACAGGCTTCTGCTGGGCCGCGGTAGCGTGCTTTTCCCAGCAGAGCAGCTCACTTCGAACAGTGCGACACATGTCCTTTATCGAGGAGCGGAGCCAGGTGATGGCAGAGCAGGTGGCCGACAGTGCGGGCATGCGCCGACAACGTATCCCCAGCGCCATGTGCGCCTGAGGCGGCCGTCTGGCTACTTTTCACATGCGAGACGACCCTTGCGGTACTTTTAGGAGCCCCGCTCGGCCGCTGCATGTCCGTACGTCAAGCTACCAAGGGCCCGTCAGGCACACACTGATGGCCAGTGGCAGCTGCCGAGCAGGCACACCACTGACGACCACGCTGCACACTGCTGCTGCTGCTATAAGTTATTGCCGAAGCCTGCAAGTGAACACTCCGTCTCCCTCTCCCACGACGCACAGGACTTCTCCCGAAATTGCCTCCATCGCCGGCCGACAGATCCCCCTCGTCGACCGCGACTCTCCTGATGCCATCTCCCTAGAATAATGAGACATTGTGCTACCGCCCACACCACAGACAATGTCTTCGCTGAACAACGTTTCCCCACCACCCTCCCGACCTGACCGCGTCGACTCGCCGCTCGCCCTCCGACACATCCCCTTCCACTTGGACAGCTCCGAGCCGGAGAAGAGTGCCCTGGCACTGATCGAGCAGTATGACCCGAAATGGAAGACCGAGGAGGGACCTGTGGAATTCGTGCGCTTTACAGACGGCATCACGAACACCCTCATGAAGGCAATCAAACGGCGGCCAGGCATGACGGAGCTTGAGATGGACCGCAACGCCATATTGATGCGAGCATATGGCAAGGGCACAGATGTTATCATAGACCGTGAAAGAGAGCTTCGAGCACATAACCTCCTGGCCAATCTCGGCCTTGCGCCTCCTTTGCTCGCACGCTTTGACAATGGTCTGATGTATGCATTCATTCCCGGTCATGTCTGCTCGCACCTGGACCTCGCAAAGCCTGCGATCTCGCGCCAAGTAGCCAAAATGCTCGGGCAATGGCATTCCTTGCCCATTGGTGCCATCACTTCTACTCCCATCCTCGATCGCGAGCCTGAAGCCCAAGAGCACCTTGCGCCTGTCAATGGCAACAGCACGCGCCCCTATCCAAACACCTGGGCGACCATGCGCCAATGGATTGAAGCATTGCCCAAAAGCACCGAAGAAGAGCGAGAGCGCGTGAAGATGATTGAAACAGAACTTCAATGGCTAGAGCCCAAACTCGGCAATACCAGTTTCGATGGCAGAGAGTTCGTGTTCGCACAGTAAGATTTCCACCGGGCCATTTCCTGTGCATTCGAACAGCCGTGTACTGACTTTTGTTCTCCAGCCATGATTTGCTGTGCGGCAACGTCATCGTCGATATCCACTCCGACGCGAAAGAGAAGCCCGTCAGCTTCATCGACTACGAATACGCGACTCCCGGTCCTGCCGCATTCGATATCGCAAATCATTTCGCGGAATGGGCAGGCTATGATTGCGACCATGGCTGCGTCCCCAATAAAACACAGAGGCGCGAGTTCATTCAGCACTACGTTGCGTCATACCGATATCACGCGATTCCCGAAGGCGATGCGACGATTGCGATTGACTTTCAGAAAGACATTAATACCCTGATGGTGCAGGTCGATTTATTCCGGGGCTTGCCTGGCTTTTATGTTCGTCCCGTCCTTTTGATAAATTTTGATCTGGCAACTGCTGACATTTGTGCGATCTCCAGTGGGGCATTTGGGCACTCATTCAAGCGACCATCAGCCAAATCGACTTCGATTACGTCAAATACGCAGAAGGCCGCTTCAAGGAATATTGGTCGTGGAAAGAAGAAGTAACGGGCGAACGCAAGAAAGCTGGAAGAGAACAGTACATTCGAGAGACGAAGTGGCAATCATCTTGAGCGAAAGGAAGCGTATAATTTGTAATGTTCAATCTCGAACTTCTTGGACATGCAAGACGTCGGCAGATGTTCAACCACAATGCCGCAGAGAACTTGGGTAGGTGGTGGTGATGTGTGCGTGGGTCATCTTTGGGGCTTAGCGGGAGACGTTGCAGGCGCTGGCTTGGGGCTTGGATGGAAACTGTACAGCGCATGATGATCCATCCAGCCATGGATCCTGGCGACTTTTTTTTCTTCGTCAACCACAAGCGGAAAAGAAAAAAGGTTGGAATCTGATAAAAAGAGCATGCGGCTCACAGGACGGGAATGCGATATGGACTTTCGTCGTTGTGTATTGGTGCGAAGTCTTGACCAACTCCCTCTTTGGGTTTTCCCCACTTGTCTTCAACACGACGATTGTCTGCATAGACCGCGGCGGACGAAACGACCGATGGGAATGATGGCTTGTGCGTGTATGTAAAGCAGGCGATTTTTCGTGTCTTTGCCGTGGAAAAGCTTCTCCAACAAAGCGATGATAACTTCTCGTGTCACGCTTTCTTTATCCGCTCAAGAATGTTGGCCTGGAAGGCGCAGCGGAACATAAATTCGGTTGGATTCGATACACTTCATGGCTCACCTTGGTAGATCCACTTCACGTATCCGTCGGGAGAGATTCTGGTTGTTCGCTTTTTCCATCACCTTGAAAACTTACGCCTGGCCAGATACATTCTGTTGATGGTATCCCCAAGACGAGAGCGAGGAAAGAAAAAATGTCCTATCTTGCAAGCATGCCGGCTGCCACGACTGTGGCCAAGAATCCATCACCGCTTCTGATCGTGAGCCTTCTCGTTCTCCCCCGCGATGTGTCGGGGACTGATATTGACTAGGCAGTATCGACCTGGACTGCGACTTATTTGTGCACTGAGAGTCAGCGACAAGACGCGACGCTGAGAGTGTTCTCCCAGCTGCCGATCTTGAGACTCTGGAGTCGACCAGTGATTCGGCCGCGAACGGGGTTCGCGAATGCGTCGTCCACGCTGGCGGGAAGATCGAGCTCGCAGGCTGTCGATCTCCGGCAGGCAGGAATGAATGGCGGATCACAGTCGTAGAAGAGCAAAGGGTCCGTAGCTTTACATCCTCGCGATCCGACAGGAAGTGGATCCAGGTGTTGAGCCTACAGTCTCCTACTTAGTACAGGCGATGATGAGACTCACTCATGCAAGGTAATCTGAATCCGCATTCGTCGAGATCTTGTCGACTAACTAGCAGCAACAGCTTTCAACGCCTCCTCGGCACCTCTATATCCATACGTCCTCTTCGCAAACCCAATCTGATCAAATTCTCCGGCCTGCGCTGCCTCTTCCGGCGATAACAATCCACCCATATGTCTCGACGACCTCGCAATGTCCTGCGCACGCGCCTTCCGAATCTGCAAGAATTTCGGAATCGCCGCTTCAACATCACCGGACGTCTCAGCATCCTTGAGAAGGAACCCCAACGCTTCGGCGTCTTCGAACGCGCTATTGCAGCCTTGTCCAGCATGCGGCGTGACAGCGTGAACGGCATCGCCCATAAGCAAGACCTTACCACGATGCCACGTCTCCTGCGGATCGATATCTCTAATGCGCCAGATGTCGACCGTACCATCACCAGAACGATGCTGAGAAAAGATGTTCGTCACAGCGGGAAGGAAATCCGAAAACGCGGCTTGCACTCTCTGCGCCGGAATTCCTTTAATAATCGTCGTCTTTTGTTTTTCAAATTGCGCAGCGAACTCTTCTTCTTTCGCATATCCCACGAATTGCGCTTCGCGGGGACTGATGTGGTACGCGAGGATTCTTCGTTTATCACTTCTTCCCTTGGGCGATGACCAGCTCGCCAGACCGAAATGTCCCGGTTCGGCGAAATATGCGAGCTCGGGCGTCGCTTCGATGGACGAAAGCGGCACTTGGGCCATGTATGCCAGGAGATCGTGGGTTCTTGCTTCTGCTTCGAGGCTGCTTTCTCCTGACCTGGAGACGACGGCACTCCTCACGACTGAGTTGATCCCGTCGGCGCCGATGACGAAGTCGGCCGTGTAGGATTTTCCTTCGGCCGTTTGCACGGTTCCCGTTGAGGTGTCTACTTTGACGACTCGGACGCCTTCAAACACTTGAGCGGGTGTCCCAGGTAGGTCTGGACTGGTGGCGAGCCGGTGAAGTTCTCGGTGCAAGTGGCTCCGTTTGGTCAGCACGCTTGGCGCTCCGACTGTCTTTCGCGTGTCGAAGTCTTGGGTGAAGATCTCGTGGTTTTGGTAGCTGCGGACCCAGACCCTGGTCATTACGGCCATGTCGAGTTTGGAGTCATCGATTCCTGCCTTTTGGAGTAGATTGTAGGCATTTGCGATCACGCTGATGCCGTAGTCGTTTTTCGTGAAGTCGAGATGGCTTCGCTCTAGGACTGTTACGACGTGGGTTCGCCGTAGGTAGGCGGCTGCGGCGAGACCCCCTAGGCCTCCGCCTACGATCAGGATATTCAGACCCATGTTGTAGCTGGGAGTTTAGCTGTTGACTGTTGCATTCTCCGTGGTTTGTTCTACGATGATGTCCCACGCCGATTCACGCGGATGCCTGCACAATTAGGAACCGAGATACTGTACGCAGAATCTGCGTGCCTTCCTGGATTATCAGTGTGTTATAGCGTCATGCGTGTGATGTGTGTTTGGAGGAACGGTGTATGCCCCGTTCAGCTGACATCCTGCAGGATGGCAAGGTTCGGACGATGCTCCCGATTTCTCCGCGCTTACGGTAGAACTATTCAGGTGCGGGCAACAGACGTTCGCAGCACCATCATGAATTACGGCCGATCGCAGAACTGAGTCCAGAATGGTCACTCTCGAAGGCGTTACGAGCAATGCGTGCAAATTCGTGCTGCTTACGGACTTGCTGAAGTTGAGAGGGATGATCGGACATCATCGCTAGCAGGAGCACTCATATTTGTCTTCGCCATACATTGCTTTACATGCAGACATGTTCTTGAGACATTGGATAAACCGGGTGTAGCAGGGTGCACCGATGTTCAAGTGTGAAGGAAGGAAGCAAGTCGGTGAAAGAAGAGTGACGAGCATAGGTGGCAGATTCAGAACATCCATTAGCGGCCGCAAAATGCCGGCCAATCCAAGCGGAGCCAACGTATCAGGAGATGTAGTCACCGCGTGACTCCAACTTCTAGCACCTCCCGTCGTCATTGTCACAAAGCAAGAGGTGAGCTCACAGGGCTCGGCTGGAACACCTAGGTACTGAAGTACCTGCAGTGTTACATGTGGCTCGTGGAGAGCTCAGGATTTCGAGCTTCCTACTCGACCTTCAAGAAGAAAGCCAGTTCATCGGGCATTGCAGGTTCGGCTTGAAATCTCATCCCCTTGACCTGTCCCTCCGCGCCAACAACAAATTGCACCTTCAGTGCTTCATCTGTTATCCAAGTGCTTGGTCCCATGCATTGACGGGCCCACCAAAAGTCACCAGAGACGTGATGAAGCGTCGCGGTGACATCAAGATACGCCTTGCCAGCAGGGGTCAGATAAAGCGGTACTCCGGCCTCCTCCTCATGGCTCTGTTTCTCTGCCGTGTTGTCACTCTCAATGCGATTCTGGGCTGGCTGCGACATGGAGAGTCGGTATGCGTGGTAAGCAGGGTGCTGATAAACGCCCTCGAACCTTTGTACGGGAAGTGATGGCGGGATATGCGAAGACAAGGCCTTCTCACCAAACAACTTCTTTACAACAGCTTCTTCCTTCAACTCTGCTTCTCTGTCCTTCTGAGCCTCCCGCATAAACTTGGCGGTATCGAAACGTTCTTTTTCTGGTGTCTGCAAGTAGTCGTCGAGGAGATGCTGAACGATGATATCATATGCCATGCTGTACGAGTTCTGGAAGAGAACCACAGCCCATCCTGTCTCGCCTTGTTCGATCTCGGTCGCTGTTGGGGGAACCATGAGCATGTGTGACATAAATCCGGCGATAGCTCCAGCATGTGCCAGAGTTTCGCGTCCGCGATAGCTTCGGCAGTACAAGCCAAGGCAATATGCTTCTGGCCCGACCCAAGGACGCTTGCTGTTCTTCTCGACAAGCATTCTCGGCGTGCGCAGTGCACTCACAACGTTCTTGCTCACAACATGGTTGAGGTCCTGGGGCACCATCAGGTGCTTCATCCACCGAGTGTAGTCGAGAACGTTCGAGATGATCCCGCCCGAGCCATGCCCAGGCGGAACATCGTCCCACGAAACGCGCTCGTAGCCATTGCTTGCTTCATTCCACAGGTGGGCTCTGGCTAAGCGGACTTTATCGTTCTTTTCGCAAAGTTTTTGTGCGTCAGTTAAGCTATAGGTGGTATTGAGCATGCCCAGCGGATTGAAAATGTGGTCATGAAGCAGGTCTTTGAACGGAACACCTGTCACAGTTTCTATGGCGAGCGATACGGCAGTGTAAGGCACGTTGCTGTACTCGAACTTTGCTCTGGGCTCGTTGTGCATTGGAAGCTAGCGCAGACCAGTCAGTACTGTGCCTCCAAATCAGGCAGCAGGGTCGCTTACGAAACGTAAGGATCGCACGACCTCACGATCGCACCAGGTTCCATTGATCCAAGTTTTGTCGTGTCTTGGTAATCCCGTTCGATGCGAAAGAGCATCTTCCAGAGTCACGTGGCTCGTGGCCCATTGACCACTAGCAGACCTTTGATCGAGCACAAAGTCATCTCGAATGAGCTCGGCAATTGGAGTCTGCCAGGTAGTCGGATGATCTGGAGATTCTACAAGGCCACCGGCTGCAGCGGAGGTGAAGGACTTGGTCGTGGATGCGCAGCAGAACAGCGTCTCCGGCTCTACGGGAGTTTTTTCTTCGAGATTAGCAAAGCCGTATCCTTTGGCCTTGACTTTGCCGTTATGGAGGATTGCAATTGACAACCCGGGGCTGTGAAACTCGTCGAGGACTTTTCGTACAAGCTCATCGAGCTTTGGATCTTGGATGTCTTCATACTGGATGAAGGAAGCTCCTGGGTCGGTCATGGTGGTATCGTGGACTGAATATGTCCTTCAACGATGTTCACGGACACAATGGGGTTGAGAAGCGCAATGGCTCCTCATCCGGCCATCGGATCGTCTGAGGTCCCTGCCTGATCGACATCGCGTTCAGCCGCGTACGGAGCCCCCCAATTATTAGTGGAACATGCCACCCGGGGGGAATCGTTTGCCGTACAGGGACACATAGTCGTTGTGAACACTGGGGGCAGATATTTGTCTCCAGACCACGAAACAACCCATGCGACCCAGCGTGCCTGGCAAGGACCGATTTAGCCGAGAAGAGTCCGTGGCATGATGCCTCAGGCGATCTGCTTCCAGCCCTGCGGTCTAACTAGTTAACTAGGCTCGGTTCCTTGATTCTTGTCTGTGGCCCCCTCTTTCACAGCATCGACGGCATCCCGACCCATGCTGCACCCCGTGCTATCAACACGTCGCCCAGAGGCTGTCGCAGCCGTCAGCTTGCCAACCAGCGTGCGATTGTTTGTGACCTACTACAGCATAGCCCTGCCACAATGACTCGACAGGCCGACGCATCTCCAAGTTTAGCGGCCGAGCCTTCATACTGAACGACAAGACCAACAGCCTCCCACTAGAGACTACTTTTTCGAACTCAGCCTCCTAAAAGAGGCCACCTTCAGCAGTAGTCTAGACTGTGTGGGATGACCCGCCATGGCATCGTTGCCCGATAGGGTCTCTCGGGGCACGTCTCACTTCACCCGTTCCAAAACCACGTGCGGCGTGCTGCACGCGTCTCCCACGTTGGAGCGTTCCCATAATGGTCGCGTGCATGCGATGTTGGCGCGAGCTCATTGGCTTCAAAGAGGGCTGCTGGGACCGCGTGCTCGGAATGAGCGACGTCCGGGTGCAGTAAGTCGCAAGCCTCTTCTTGTGGAGGCTTGTTCCATGAGCCTGCCACCAGGGCTCAATCCTTCGGCCAACTGCCTCCTGGGCCAATGTTGCTTCACGTGATGTTTCCAGCACTGTGTGGCGCCTACCGCGTTGGGAAGTTACTGCAACAGCCCTGAGCCCTCTCGTCCCAGACTTCGCCTACCTCCGATGGCTTGAATGCCAAGCAGCCATATAACGCTTCCACGAGGTTAGCAACGAGCATATGCTGCTTGGCAGCTCTGCTTCGCACACGCCTTGCCAATTGGCGTCAAGACAACTGCAGTAGAATCTTCTTTGCGGCATGCTGTCGCAACAATGACCTGACGGTGCTCCCGTGTTATTGCAACGATGACTCCACTGACACCATTCTACGCTACTGAATTGTACAGAGTGTATACCGTACAGGGAAAGTACCCTATGCCGCAGGGCTGTTTCATTGCTATCTCGAGCTCGCCATCGAGCCTTGGCTCATTAAGCCACCGCAGCCGCTCGCACTCGCAACACAGAGGGGAACATCAGGCTACCTTTCAGCTGGTACCTATATCACTGTAGATCTCTACCCTGTCCGACCACAGTCGCCTTTCACAGACGACTGTAGCACGAACATCACAGGCACAGCACAGCCCCGATACCACCACCGGACCAAGAAGAACACCGCATCATCATCTCTCACTATGACGAGTCACCCGAGCGTAATGTATGCCGAGTGGACGCCCGAGATGCCCAGCGACCTTCTTGCAGAGTACCACAGTTCTCAGGGACAACACACAATGCAACCCTTCTGGCAATGGGTAAGAATCGCTCTTCTCATTGGTCGCCATTGGTGCTGAGAAAGGCCGTTAGACATATGAGACGACCGACTACGTTCCCTCCGAGCAGTCTGGGTCATCTTCGCCTGAACCATACGCTACGCTGGACCCAAGTCTCTATCACGAAGGCTTCCTTGATATTTCGCAAATCGGCACACCGATGTCCGCCTTTGATGACACAGCGTCCGAGACCGTGCAAGGGGCCATTGTACCCACTGGAGCCGGCGCAAATAAGCGAATGCGACGACGAGAGCAGAACCGAGCATCGTAAGCTGACAAGTTTCTGATCACACCACACCACGCTGACAGGCATTGCAGTCAGAGAGCTTACCGTGATAGACAGCGCGGCAAGATCGCTGAGCTACAAGCACGCGTGTTGGCCCTCAGAGCACAAAATGACAAGCTGCAAGCACGAAACAACATGCTCGAAGCTGCTTTCCAGCGCTCAAAGCCACCTGCTGAACCAAGCCGGCAAGGATCATCGACTTGAACCAATGTGGAGGGAAGCGTATCTATTCAAATGATCAGAAGCGGCTGCGACAGGACCGACGAAACCGTGGCAGAGAGGGGCGGTCACTCGTGCAAATCCATTGGGGCCGGCGTTCGGAGCTCACAAAAATCATGATGCTGTCGAGGGTTTGGGACGGATGTCGATCGCCGGTGCATCCGGAATCTGGAAACGACTCCTGAGAACCGGAGTCAACGGCTTGTCAAGCCGATTGGTAATGGGTGCGGCGCCGCAACGTCTCGGTATGCCGTGGAAGAGCTCGACTTGGCCAGGAGAGTGAAATGAAAGGAGGTTGAGCCAGTCACGAATGAACATCTAATCAACTACTGTATTCGAGCTGCATGTCACGACAGAATGCGAGCTTCAGAAAGAACAAAACCCATCGATTTGACAGTTTTCCTTTCGCAGTCACAACGTGTGAGCGCCGTTCGACCTCGTGAAGTCACCGAGTGCTTGCGTGCTTCCGTTTCGATTCCGTTTCAGGGCCCGGAAGCACGCGTGTCAACGTCCGAGATGACCATCCATACTGTGATAGGCCTCCAGCTTGTTTATCAACGCTCCAGACCCACGCCTCTAACGCCCGACAAACCTGCAAGAGCTGCTTTCGTGAGCTCCAAGTCATTTCCCAGCCTCTGAAGAGTGCTTCGTCGCTGGTCTGCATAACGGATAGCACCTCCACCATGCCCTCTTCGACGTTAAAGCTGTTACATATACGGCACACCGACTCTCCTCATCATCGTTGTCAACGGCATACCAAGCTTTGCCAAAATGCCCACTGACGCCCAGCACAGAGAGCTCTGTATATGAAGCATGCAAGTTCTGCCAGTGCTGATGTTGTCCTACTCACAGTCTTTCATGCTCAACGCTTTATGTCTTTGTCTTTCCTTTGCATAATCTAATCAGTCGTTAATGTTCCTGCCGACCATGTCCACTTTCGTGCGCACCATGCACCTCTTGTCCACTCTTTCGACATCACTCCTTCTCGTTTCTTTATCACACGCCAGTCCAATCATATTTCCAGACCAGAACGACCCGACATTTACTTGCCCCAGAAATCAGAATGTGGGGTTATGTTGCCCCGCTGATGTACGCTCCAATGGTGGAGTGGAAAGCTGTCTTGTCGCTACGCAAATGGTGCGCAGAACTCGTAAGTTGATTCAGAGCCGAGCTTGCTTGCACCAATACTGACACGACCAGGTAATCCTATTGAGAACTTCGCACCTCCTTTGAATCATGAATGCCCAACTGGGCTCTCCAGCATACCAGTATGCTGCAAATCGAGCTTCGCCACCCAAGTCAGTCATGTTCTTGTTCGATGTACGTCGCCATCCACTGACGACTCTTGCAGCAAACTGGCGAAGCAACAATAAATGGCCTGAATTGTGTCAGTGCCGAAGTACCAAAGACATACTTGACCCGAAGATACTCTAGAGTGGCTCATCTCGAACGACCGAGTGCAACACTTGCTTATACCAGATCGCCGCGACAAGCGACAGAATCCAAAATCCAACCACGAACGATTGAACCACGAAATATCGAACCACGAACACTTGAGCCACGAAGGCTCGAACCACGAAAACTCGAACCGCGAACGCTTGATAGTCTTGCACAAGCCGAAAGCGAGGAGCCCAAGTCAAATCCCACCACCTTAGACGATGTTGCCAAGATCGCAAAACGATTGGAGACCATCGTGCGCGACTCTCTCATGGAAGTCGACGTCGCTACTCTTGCAGATTGCGAAGACGTCTCCGTCGGCTTCTGCAAAGCTCGCGTTCACCCAGAAGTCCGCAGCAACGACGAGCCCGAATACAAGCTGATGGCACGAAAAGCCGCTCTCGATGCCCTGACTGATGGAAGGCTGCCTGAATTCGCCGAGCGCTCCGAGCTTACGAGCTCACTGGATGCTGCTGGCGGTTTGAGCGCCCGGGACGCAGGGAGGATTGCCAGCGCAGAGCGCAGGCTGAGAGTGAGACTTGATCAAGCGATTCGGGTGTCCCAGCTTGCAGAGGAGATGGACGGGGGGAGGAGTCGCCGGACAGGCGATGCGGCGGATAATGATAAGCCCTCTGCTGTTCTCCGTCGTAGGAGTGTGGCATACCATGATAAAGGGCCGCACTTTGAGACTTTGGCGGAGACTGTGGCACAGGACTTGGTTGATCCTTTGACGAGTCGACCTCAGAGACGGCATCTGAGTGGGCTACACGAGTTGAAAGATGTTGATGCGTGGTGGTATCCCTGAGATATAGTATTTATAAATGCAAAGAATTCCTCCTGACTTGAACCGTCTTCGGTGCTGCTCTTTTTTGACGTGGGGAGAGTCGGAACATGGTAGTCGCACGAAGCTTTCGCTGTCTACGCGATTCTCGCGGTACATGTGATGGATCGTGCGATATGAAACTCTCACAGTGAAGATGTCTTTCCGGCGCAAGGTTCCCCGAGAAGCTTTGGCTTCACTTTGAGGCAGGAAATGGGATGCCTGGTCGCCTTGGCATTGCACCAAAGTTCACATCCTTGTCTCAGTTGCGGTCCACGACACCTCGTCCTGTCCACTCGTCGCACTAAATCACATCTGCCTTTCCATGCTGACCTCACTATTCTTTGTTCAGGAAGTGGCATGGCTGATACTGCACGACGTTGCCGTGTACGACGCCGGTATGCTCCTGCTCCGAACACGAGGATACTTGGTGACAGCAATGCAAGATCGACCATCATGTGGTGGCAGGGATAATTATAGAGCGTCGATCTTGCATGTCATGCTGCAGTAGTTCTGCTCATTCCAATATTTCTCCTTCCCACCTTGTGTGTGCACACCGCAAGAAGAAGCTCTTCGACCAGACGCGACCAAAACACGACCACAACACCTGATACACGATGCTGACCAAACTATGCCTCGCTCTGGCTGCCACTACAGTCGCACTGGCTGCACCGCAAACACCGCCTAGCTACCAGCCTCTGTCGAAACCCATCAGCAATGGAGAATTCGGTCTCCTCATGCGTGTACCTGGGCGGGATGGCGACTCCACCTCAGTAGCTCTCGTGGCCACACGGAACGGCACAAATGAAGAACTTCTCCTGGTCGGCCAGCGGCCCGCAGCATATCGTGGAACGTCAGCGTATACGAACAACACCGAACCTCCAAGCGCCAATGGCCTGGACTTCGTTGCGTTGAATCTGGACGTGAATGGTACTTCCTATGGCCTGTTCGCAGCTGATGTGGTGCGCGATCTTTCGTCACGGTGTTTGTGGACTGCATCTGATGCATGAAGATAGGGCTCCAATTATGGTATCGCAACGACAATTAATGCTGTCAAAGGGATGCAGCAAGAAGAATGGCTCGTCAGCGATCAGTATTCGAGCATCAATCGCAAGCTCGCTGCAGCGAGCAATTTGTTTCTGGGTGAGTGCACGGCAGAGCATCTCCCACTGTGATTTGTACTGACAGAATATCCAGCCTGCACGAGGACCGTCAATGGAAGGCAGGCACTCGTTCTGAGCTGGGGCATCTACTATTCCAATGGCAGCGCACCAACCGGGTGCATTTCCACATCAGTCTCGAAGAACTGCAATGTCCAAGGAAGTACCGCGCAGTGTCCACAAGAATAGCTGTGGTCATGCCGCGACAATGCGCCGATACCTAATGGAGTTGAATCAATGCTTTCAGAGGGGTTATAAGGATGTTGAAGTAGGTCAAGGCAAATGGCAGCCACAAAGACGACTTTTGGGTGCATGTTATTAGAAATCTAACTGACTTCATCACGTCGTTGACGATGCATTGTCATGACATTAACTGTACAAATATTCCCGGCTTCCCATGCCAGTGCTGATAGCCGCCATGCAAGCCATACTTCTAGTCTTCAAGCAATGCGCTCAATGCATCATGGATATCTCGCTACTAATCGCAGATTGAGAAGGAAGAAATCGTTACTTTTTGCTTCTTCGGGATCCCACGGATGACGATCGGGATGCAGCTCTGGCATCGTGGGCGTTCTTGAAGCTCTCTCGGGTGTTGATCCGGTCCAGATCGAATGGGCTGAGGTCGTAACCTGTCGGTCCTCTCTGACTGCGCTGACTCTTCATACTTCTCAAGCTGTTCTTGGACTTGGTCTGTGTGATGGGTGCGAATCGCGGCTGGTCCTCGTCGGTATCGGAGCTTGAGATGATCGATTCTCGTCGAGGCTCCTCTGCCTCTTCCTTCGGTCGGCTGCGCGTCTCTTGGTCCGTCTCTACGGCGGTATCATCCGTGTTCTCTGCAGTCTTCTCTGGGTCGGATTCTGTTGACATATCGGCACCGGATCTCTTATCATCATTTTCGTCGTCGCCCTCTTCGTCAACGCTGAATGCTTGGCCGGCCATCTGCTTCATGAACCTGTCGGATTCTGCGGAGTACTTGCACTTCTTGCGGATTGCGGCTCCGTATTTGTAGAACAAGAATGGAAAGGGCAGACAAGCCAAAGCAAGGAATGCTGGGACCGAAGACGCCCAATGGATGCCGAGGTTGGCGTACATCTGGGAGGTGAAAAGCGGGAATGCGGCTCCAAAAAGGGATCGGAGAACGGAGTTTCCTGCGAGGACTGATGCTGCAAAGATGGTATACGCATCGATGAGGTAGTTCATCAGACCCAAGAAGACTAACATGATCAGTCAGTCTCCGTGTCGTTACCGGTCTTTTGTAAGGCAACTTACTCAGGACCATGCCGAACCCGAATGGTGCTGTCCCGATGATAGGCACGATGAAGTGGATAGAAGGATAATTCGTCCAGGCGAACCAAAAGAGGCCTATCTGCACTTAGCATGCTTTTGTTTGTGAATCGGATTCGAACTCACCAATTGGGACTGCAACGCCGCCCACAGCAACCATAGGAAGACGCGCCTCAGGCGGTGCGAAGCCTTTATACTCGTCCGAGATCCTGGCATACCTTTTGTTGTCCCAAACAGAGTACGTGACGGCACAAAGCATACCGACGGCGACTCCCAGGAAAGCAAGACCGCCAATACCCGGACTCCAGCCTCGTCCTTGCTGGAACACGATCGGGAATGCGCCGAAGCACATGTACAATGTTCCGTAGATGATGGCCATGTAGATGGATAAAAGTAACACAATCGGCTCTGTCAGAAGGAGAACCCACGGCCTTGAAAGGGAAGTCTTGAATACTTCCACGACGGATGTATCGCCTGCTTGAATATCGCCCTTGGTCTTGTAGACTTTTCCGGTCCTTTTGCTCAGCTCCTTCGCACGAGCACGTAAAAGCACGGGAGGATAGGTTTCTGGGACAAGGATGGTACCGAGGATCCAGAGGGCGCCAGCAAAGAGCGCCATTACGCCCTGATTCCATCTCCATCCAGCGTACTGGCTGGTGAAGCCGCCCACAATGGGACCCAGGACCTATTGCAGAATCAGTATTGACTGGAGGGGAACGGACAGAAATGAGCACATACTGGACCCATGAATGGCGCCGCTGCGAATAGCGCCATGGCCAGACCTCGTTGTCGTGCTGGGAAAATGTCTGCGATCACGCCACCAGCGTTCGTCAGAGGACTGGAGCCTATAGCACCAGCAAAGAACCGTAAAATGACAAGAGTCCAGATATTCTGCGAGCCAGCTGCGGCGCCCGTGAATGCCGTCAAGCCGCAGTAGGTGACTGTGAACCATACTTGTCGTCCGTACATCTCTGAAAGTGGCGCCCATCTAGAAATGCGTTAGCAATGCTGCAAAGAACTGCGGCAAACACCAGAAACTCACAATAATGGCCCAACTGCAAAACCCAACACATACAGCGACACTCCCAAAGTTGCCACTATCTGACTGCAACCAAATTCGCGAATGATCGGCTGGATACCGCCAGAGTATGCGCTGGAAATGAAGGCCACTGCAAGGGTAACGAAAGCTACCACCAAGGTCAAGCCCCACTTTTTGACCTGGCTGTAAAGCATTGGATTCCTCGGGTCATTGTCAATCCATACGACAACATAGGGATCGTCTGCTGTTCCTGACCCTTCATACTGCCAATCCAGAACTTCTGGTGTTATGCCTGACTTGTGGAGCACCTGCTGGAAATGAGGTATCTGTTGAGGGGTCCCCGCTTCCACGTCCTTGTCGGCCATGGTCCCGCCTGGTCAGATCACGCGGAGATCTCAATGCCCCTGCGTGATGGCGCAATCGCAAAGGGCGGTGCTGCTTCTACAGCAAAGATAAATGTTGTCGATGCCGTTCGACTTTCTAGAGGAATGCGCGCCAGTCAAAGAAATTCGTTATAGTTACAAGACGGACAAGACAGTCGGAAGTCGGCACCTGGCGTTCGACCCTGGTTCCCAGAGAGGAGTCGGCGACGTGTGCTGGATTTCTGTATCGTCGCAGTAGCTGAAACAAAGTGTAGTGCCGAACAAGTTTTCGATGACGGTGGCTGCTTGCTTTTGGATGTCTAGGCAGGCCAAGTCCAGGAGGAGAAGTCTAGTCCAAGTTCCTCGGTGAACAGAATTAGTGGGTCGACAGCGCAAACAATGAAGAGAGGACTGGAATGCTCGAGGCAAGGGAGACGAGTGGGTTTTGCTTAGATTGAAAAAAGGCCATGTCGGCGAACCGGCAGGAGGCATCGTTAACGCCGCGCAGGTCGCCACCAGAAGTCCGAGTTTCGATGGTATCAGAAGGACTTCACGCTCGTCTGTCGCGGCTCTAGTGCTCGAAGAAGCATCGAAGCCGTGGGTCCCCATGTGTGGGCCGTGATCCGGCGCGTGCATAACCAAGCTCAACGATGAGCTTGACTAGGGAAAGGTTTGTTTACCGAGGAATCGGCCCTTGCAAGCAGCGACCGCCGACCGCCGACCGTTGAGATGTATCGTCAGAAGTCGAAGCCGATGATGATGATCAATGCAGCCGCGCCGCGTGGCCGCAGGGTCCAGAAATATGCTCTTGCGTGTGAAGAATGCGAACTCTCGAAAGCTACAGCCTGTCTCGCATGCTCGTGTCAGTGTGAAATATAGATTATGCCTGCATAAATGCACAAACAATCGGGCATCGGCTGCTGCCAGCGGTTGAGCGGCCCACAAGCTTTCTGCCCGCGACGTGACGACATGACGTGTTATCAAAAGGGCGCAACATCATCGCCAAGCGAACGCAGGGTTGAGAATTAAGACCTTGACGACACGTGCAGTCGTCCACGTGCGATCGCGGTAGGACACCTGCAAGGAGCAGAGACCGCTCGACCACACCCAGGCTGTGGGCGAAAAGGATGGCGAATACCCCGAGGTTGGCCGATGTTTCAACACTCAACTTTTCTTCCCGCCGCTGGACGATTTTCAACTCCAGGATGCAGGAAACTGACGGGGCTTGAAGCAGCGCAATCCTGCACACCGCTGCGTGTCTGAAGTCGTTGATCGAGCGGCAAAGCGGTGCAGCGGGACATAAGCAACCGACCATGGGGCACGCGTAGCGCTGACCACATAGCACGAAGCGTACGAGGCATTGGCAAACACCATGTATATTCGGAAACTGCCAATCGTGAGCCCATGGAACACATGGATCTTGAAGCGTGGACGAGATATCTCGGGGCGGGTGACAGGTCGGCAGCGTGTGCGGATCAAGGACGGGATGCGACAGGTATCATGGGTAGGGACTCATTGCTGAGTCCTATCTTGGAATTCGCGATGAGTGCAAGCCATGTACGGACCAAGGTGCTGTAAGCTTGCATCGCAACTGTAACACGCGCACCGATATGACGATTCTCACCATCCAGACTCGTCAGAGATCGGAACATGAACCTGCTGCTCTGCCACGGAGTAGAGGGGTAATTCGCAGCATCGAAAAATAGAACTTACAGTATACGGTCGATAATCTTGGGCTACGACAAGGGCCCCAGCGTTGCTAGTTGAGGTGCAGCGCGAATGATGATCTGACATCGGTGCCAAGTGAGTAGTTCACCCTCTGGTGAGAACATGTTCCATGCCATGACACCAGGCGAGGCAGAATCTGATGACTGCGTCAGGTAATGCCCGCTCTAGTGCCTCGAGATCCTTTGGACTACACTGAACCGCTTCTATGAGGTGGGCGGCAAGGGCATAAGCACTCTCCGGAATCATAGTGGCGGAAGCGAGCTCGAAACAACGCCAAGCTGATTAGTCATCGTGCCCGGCAGATGTGCCACTTCCAAGTGGACTTTGCGAGCCTTCACGTTTACAACTCAGCTTCATCACACTACAGCATTGAGCGGAGTTTTATTTAACAATATGCACAATCAAACACTCGTTTGTCATGGCCTCGGCCCCCAAGATGCAGCACATGAAGCACTAGCAAAAGTATTTGCACTCTCGAGAAAAGTCTTCGCAGCGAAAGAAGATGAACACAGGTCCTCGAACCAGCTTTCAGAGTGGCAGAAACATTTACGTCGAGACAGATCGACTGTGCTATACATTGCGTCTACCGAGAACAATGACATTCCACTCGGTTTCCTGTTTATCCTCGAGAGGACCGCACCTGAGCTGGGCATTGGGTTGCCACACATATGGCTCGCAGGTGTTGATCCAGCAAGCCGTGGTTCTGGTGTCTTTGCACTCTTGATGCAACACGCGGTACAACATGCTCGCAGTGCCGAAGCCCACGCACTGACCGTATGCACGTATCCAGAGAGATTTGCGAGAATGTACGCAGTGCTTCAACAGCATGGTTGGCAAGAAATGGCAAGAAGGGAGAATGGTGAGAAAGTGCTCATGGAGCTTGATCTGGCAGTCTAAGATCGTTGTAAGCTACCACAGTGTTTGCCAGCGCTCCGGCCTCCACCATTTGAAGCCAACAATGGCCAGTAAAGGTGCGGCGAACACCGATACCTTGAATACGAACTTAGAAAGTGCGATGTAATACATCGCTTGATGTGCCATGATGAACTGCGTCGCGTCATTCATGCGTGGAAAGTCTTCCTGCGGTACATCGTGGCCAAGGAATTTGCAGAGCGGCCCCCAACCATCAGAGACCTGGTAGTGATCTAGAGTCCGCTCTGGAGGCGACACTCGGCGTACGAGCTCGTAATGCTCAATGAATCGTTTATGAGCAGGACCATTGACCGACCAGTCGGTCTTGGTACCAAAGAAGTTGGGCATCAAGACATTCGCGTGGCGCCAGAAAGGCTCGCTCAGAGCTTTGTCCCATGGAGCCAGCCATTCCCATGATCTCCAGCTGAGGACTCTTCCTGCGGTGGTCTGCATGCTGTGTAACCATTTCTCTGCGTCGCGTGTAGAGATCAAGATCTTTGCTTCCGGATACGCCTCGACGAGCTCTTGGGCGAAAGCGATACAGGGAGCGTCGGTGCAAGCATCAAAGTCGCCGAGAATTTTGTCAAACTCTGCTCGACCAAAGGGCTTGCCTTTGCCTTCATATTTGGCCTCGAGGCCTTCTGCCCAGACATTGAGGTTTGACTTTGGTGCCCGGACGGCTTTGGCCATGTGGTAAGGGGTGTAGCCGAGAGTTTCGAGAGCAGAATACATGGACATGGTTCCTGTGCGGGAGGCACCCAAAACGAGAAGCCTCATTGGCTTGGTCCTTGTACCAGGATGATTGTCAATCATGCGGCCTGTTTCCGGATGAGGTGTCAAGTTATACGTCTCCTTCAACTCATGAGGTTTGATCACGTCCGACAATTGCTTTGTGCGTGCCATGATGAAGCGAGGACGAGTTATGGCGGGCGTAGTGTAGAGATGATTTGAACAAGGTCCTCGCGATAGCGCTGCCTGTCATTCATCCGCAATCATATATGGGATACCAATTTTCGCAGGATGAGAGCTGGACTCAGGGCTGAACGGGCGACACGAATCCTTTGACGTGCAGCCGGACGTTTCATCGTCCAATGCCTGCAATACCTACACTTTGCACTGCTCACGTATCACACTGTGCAGCACAGTCCAACACAACTTTGCACGATAAGAGAGGAACTCGTCGTGGGACTTTCCCCGCCTCGGATCTCTGAAGTGCGACGTTTGACAATTTTTGAGACGCTGGATGATTTGGCCGCGAGCAAGCCGAAATCCGGACCCTAAATGGAGCTTGCCAAGGAGCTGGTCCAGACCAGATCCAGTGGATACTTGATTGCTCCTGACGGCCTGCAACATGCTGTGCCGTATCTCTGTTCTCCAGAGATTACCCTTTGCGCACATCGACAAAACGCACTTTAGTCTGGAGAGCGAGCTCACTTGTCCGTGGGTGGAAGGGGCTGCTGCGCCAGGAGGGTTTGCCGCCATTCCTCTTCCGCAGCCAAACCAAATCCTTCGATACGTACGCCAAGCAACATAGCCACAGGAACCTCCTTACGCTGTCGTATCGCAGCACAGTCAAGCCGTTAGCCACATTGATCTCCAGGCATTCGACCGCTTCGAACTCGAAGTTTCATTCAGCCTCAGCATTCGGCCTGGAAGGACCATAGCCGGCCATGACCTGCGCCGCAGCATCATGGGATACCACTTCACATAAGAACAAACTGCGACGCACATGAAGTTGACATTTCCTTCGTCATACCAAGAACTCCAATTCGAAACACCGCATTCCAAGTCGCTACGTTATCGCAATGTCATCCTACACCAAAGAACAACAGCAAAGCATGTCCGACACCGCAAGCCTCTCGCAGTGCTCAACAAAAGTAGGCAGCGAACGACCAGCCTCGATCGCGCCGAGTACAGCAAAGGCACCAGAGCCTAAAGAAAGCAGAAATCCTTTTTCGCGACTGAAGAAAAAGGAAGAGCCTCTACCGCAATGGAAGATCGACCAGCAGAGGAGATTCAAGGAGTGGGAGAAAGCTCGGTAAGCGATCACAACAACACACACATGTCAGTGATAGCCATGGACTGATTATGTCGCAGGAACAAGCAAACCAGCTCGGTCGGCGCCTACACAGACTTTTACAGACCTAGCAAGCAGAACAAGGCATTTTGGATCTGGTGGTTATAACACCAACGTGCCAATTCGTTCGATTGCTTTCTTTCTGCATACACCCAGCCTTGGAAACGGCTTTCACATGGCATAGAGATACCCGCCATACAGCTCATCATCACTCATGGAACGAAGTTCCAACACATGCACACAATGTTTCCTTTGCTGATCCACCTCTTATCCCGCGAACTCAATCTCTCCGCAATTGCTGTTCGAAACGACAAATCCCACAGTTGCGCTGCCACTTCCCTTCGCAAACGTCCCCACCTCTTCCGTTGGGGAGCAGGTTCCACTCGTGCCGAATGGGAAGAAATAACAGACTCCTGCGGCGGAATGCCAGGTTGAAGCGCCGCATGTTCCGGTCAACAGACACTGCACACAGCATTCGTAGGCGTTGGTCGCGCCGGAACCGAACGAGAAGCCGTTTTGGGAGTCAATGGTGGCGATGTTGGCGATTCGGGTGTTGTCCACGTATGAAATGATGTTGTTTGGTGCACAGGCTGCGTAGTATGTTGGTTGAGGTTGGTAGACGGTTGAAGTGGAAGTGATGAATGTGGTTGTGGTTGATGATTCTGTGAAAGTTGTGCTCAGAGTGCTCGTAGTGGAGATAGTCACGGTAGTGGACGCTATTGGAGGGCGGGTAATCGTGGTGCTAGTCTTTGTTGATGTGGAAGTCTGTCTGGCGTTAGAAGTATTTTGCATAAGAGGAATGGGAACTCTCGCCTGTGTGACAGTACCACGAGGAGCCTGAATCGTCTTTGTGGTCTTTGCGGTTGTTGTGACAGTTTTGGTAGTGACGACTTGTACGCGCTTATGGCAAGTGACTGAGCCTTTGTACTGCGGTGGGTCATAGGTGATCTTTCCATCGTTGCCACAAATGATCTTTTGCTGAGTAGCACGCTCTTGTACGCCAGCAGCGACGGGGTCATGGGGAGCAGCGTCGGCCCCCCTTCGGACTCGCTTGGCAGCAATATGGCCTTCAGCGGCCAATGCAGACGAAAGGGCCATGAACCCTGCAGCGGGCTGAATAGTGGTGGTTGTGAATGTGCTAGTAGTGGTCGAGACCACGGAGGAAGTGACAGTGCTGATCAAAGTGGTATAAGCACTGTTAGTGGTCGTGAAGGAAAGAGTGGTGGAGAAGGTGCTTGTGCTCTGTGGCAAGGTCTGCGTGGTCCATTTGGTGATGGTGGTCTTCTTCGTGAGCGTAGTGCTGGTTGGAGTGACCGTCGCTGTTGGTATGAGGGTGTGTGTGACCGTCTTTGTCAGATTTATGGTGGTCGCTAGTGTCGTTGTCCCTCCTGAGCCTTGCGACGGCTTCAGAGCTGTCCGACACACTTGCTGCGAGTAGGTATTCACACTATCAGCAGCAACTGAGGAAGCTAGCAGCGCACAGGCAAGAAAGGGGATGAGCATTTTGTTCCACGATGATCGATAACGTATGAGGATAGTACTCGAGCAAATGGCAGGACGGCCACTCTTATAGCTTTTCCGCAGCCGGGCCACAATGGTTTTCGAGCAGTCCCTCACTTCGCTAGCGATGTATAGGTTACGAAGCAGGAATTGAGAACGCCTCCGGAACTCGTGAGTGCGCATAGCATCGAAAACGAGAAGGAGTGGCGTTCCCTTCGCCCAAACCTGCCATGGTCCAGATTCGCATACGCGATAGATTCGCTGGCATTCAGCGGACATGCATATACGAAAATGTGTGAACGGGGTAGTGCTATGTAGTTCCGTTCACGATAGTGCCAACCATCCTGCCGAAAATATGTCAGCCCTTGCATCGGTTAAACGAGTTCCGCAGGTCGAGATCGGATCTGTCGCGAAGACGGGCATGGTGCTTGCGGTAGCGTGTTGAGGCCGTCGAACAGAGAAGGTACCATTGTGTGGCTGGTAGTTTGGATGTCGCAGGATCAGGATATCTTCCTCGCAGAGACAATGGGGAGATGCTAAGCATAAGGCCTTCGACGGAGAAGATTGTCAAGCACAACCAAGCACTTCGGGAAGTCTATTATTAGTTTTCATGCGCAGTGGAGTGGATATTCGTTGCGGTGTGTGCCAAGGCATATTCCGCTCGGGGCTGAGTTTAGTGTCTGGAATCTGGGTGTGATGAAAGCAAGCAATCGGCGAGGAGCTGAACGATTTGAGCCAGAGGGCTCTCGCTTCTAGAAGTCCGAAGGATCCATCGAAGTCCGGAGCACTTCCGGCATTCCGTGGATGCACACAGTGCTTGAATACAATACGTGCAGATGCCAGATTGATGATGCAGACGTGGCCCGAAGGAGTTGGACGTGCTTGAATGCTGCACCGAGAGGATGAGGAATGCACCATTGCTCTCAATAACAAGACGCGTTGGGTTGAGCCGATTGCCCTTTGCAGGAGGGCTTCTCAACCGCCATAGAGGGAGCCTCGGGTATAACAGGGCGCGCGGCCGATGTACTTGTGTGAGAATGGCCTCCGCTACAGCGCATCAGCACACGGCGGCTTAATGTGTCGACTTCCATTGAGCTGAGCGCGAAGTAGCGGACGCGAGAGGCTTTGGATGAGCCGAGCACTGTCAACGCGCCGCCCGATGTCCTTGTTATGGTAATGTGGACGAGAGGGAGAAGAAGATGCATGTGTCCAGCCAGGTTGGTGGGAAGACAGCTGACTCATCAAGATGCCAACTATTAACATCGTCGGCAGCAGCACCACCACGGCCAACCCATCAACCATCATCGCTGAGGAATCGACCTCGCTGCTCACTTCGAGAGGAGCGTGCGGCACCTCGCACGCCGTCAGCATGGGGCGACCGGCATTCAT
>ANSM01006043.1:0-14159 GCA_000347735.1 Cercospora canescens BHU | reverse complement strand
CGGTAGAAGCTATAATATAAGTAGAATCGTATACGTATTATAGAAGTAGTAGTAGGCAGCGGTAATGCTAATATATATTAGCGACGCTATTATTAAGTACGCATAATAGCGAATTACCTAAATACATAGCGATTGTCGTTAGTATTATAGTTATAGTTATAGTTAATTATAATTAATGTAACAATAGTAAGTAAACTGAGAATCAAGCGAGAGTAAGGTAGTGACAAGTTGGCCACTCTGGGCTTCTGTATTGGTGCCGTAGTTCAGCCTCCGGTTTCCGACCCTGCACATGTGCTCAGAATCTCAAGCATGCAAGGCACGTCGCTTCCAAATACTCCACCTCCCCGGTGCGAACCTGTTTCCCATCGGTAACATCCTAGCAGAATGGTATCTGGGACCACCTAGCATATACTACGTAATACTTTAAAAATGATATTGCAGTGCTCTTAGGCTCAGTACTATTCCGGATCTGCCTACCACGTTCTTCTTCTAGACACAAGTTCGAACCAAGGTATAGATATGGGACTCGTCAGTGTTGCAATCGGAATCCCCAAATCCTTTAGAATCCGAACTGCTCTCAACATTATATTCTAGTCTTCTATAGCATGAATCAACACGACACACCGCTTGCTGATTCGCGAATACCCGACGGCGATTGGGCTACTCGCGCTGCAGGTGCTTTTTCTTTTATAACGCTCTACGGCCCCATACCCGCCGTGCAAATCGCGGGTCCATCTGCCGAGCCTTTGAGAAGCCACGTCCACGGGAGGAAAATCCTATTGTGTCCGAGTATTCACAGCTTTCGCCTGAGCGACTGGCCGCCGTCACAGACTTTGACATTGTCTCGTCTTCCACGACCACACGCTGCTCGCGGCCAAGACGCCGTGGTCCAGTCATGAGGTTTCTCGCTACCCATTGGAGGCTCAACTGCCTCACAATCGCGGGTTTTGATGGAGAAACGGCAGAGCAGGCTTAATGTTCTCGTCCAGGTCATACGACCTCGTCGTCAATTTTTTTGATTGTGTGTGGCGGCACGATTCAGTGACTCACAAACTGCTTGGTCACTCATCATCTGCATGCTCATAAGCAAATGGACTCCTGGCCCTGAGATTCGGTCCATATTTCTCAAGGACGAAAGGAATAGGGGCAAGCAGGAGAGCCAGCCCTGCAATTATGCCGCCTGCCAACCTCGGACCAAGTTTCTCAAACATAACGTTGCCGATCAACGGAAATATGGCTCCCACTACATTTCGTGCGAGGCCAATTCCGGCCAATGCTGATGCAGAATAGACCATGTAGCTCTCTTCAGTGTAAATGGCCACCATGAAAATGAGGGTGAAGAAGCTCCATCCGAACAGCGATGTGGCAAGTATAGGGAGGATCCAGTGATCTGAGGTAGCGGTCCATGCGAACCATCCGAGGCTTACTGGCAACACGACAGCTGCGACTTTGCCTAGCTGAACCCGGGCTTCGGGGTTGTGTGTCGTTGCACTTGGTCGATGTGGCTCAAGCAATGCGCTGGCTTCTGAATTGCCTGAGCTCACCGAGCCATTTGGACAAGATGGAGCCTTTTGGATTGATTTTTGATAGTAGCGTTCTTGCCATACTCCTGTGACGGGGCCGAGGCTTATGCCAACAATGAAGCCTGTGAAGCAGAGTCCGATGCCAAGGGTATCAAATCCATACCCACGCTCTCCAAATACCAGACCGAAAGCGCTGTTGAAGAGAAAGCTGATACCGTAGAGGAAACCATTGTAAAGCGCGCCAAAAATGACAATAGTCTCAGTGGATAGAAAGCGAAACGGCCGCGCTAGTGTCACCGTGGACAGAGTCTTAAGAGACTTTGCCTGCACTTCGTCTGGTATGGCCTTGCCGTGTTTTCTCGCCCGCCTCCGTAGTAGTACAGAGTGTCGCGTCTCATTGCCGAAGGGCACCAGCACGACCAGGAGTTGGGTCCAGAGGACAGCGCAGATGCCGAAGAGTGCCCAGAGAACAGTCCTCCAGCCGTGCGATTGGGCCACCAGGGACATCAGGAAAAATCCGATGGGGCTTCCACATACTGCCGCCCACAAGAATACATTCATCGCTGGCCCAACATCATTCTTTGAGAAGATGTCGGCTATGCTCCCGCCAAAATTGGCTATCGTAACGCTAGCGAAAAGTCCTGAAAAGAAACGCAGTACAAAGAATCCGGGTACATTGTCCACAGTTGCCGAAAGAGCAAGACAGACCAGGAAGATACCGTATGGAATCAGATAGAGGGCCGTTCGTCCGTAGTACTCTGAGAGGGGAGCGATGAACATGGGCCCGAAGGCAAGTCCGAGAACGAAAATCGATAGCCCAATGCCGGCAACTTCATTGCTTAGCCCAAAGTGGACAGCAAAATCACTGCTGGCTGGGCTGAAGCCACTGGCACCAAATGATACGGTCAGGTCGACGAGACCAATGCTCGCAACAATCGTCCACTTTCTGAATGCTGACCAGTTTCGCGGATTCTGAGCGTCCCCCGGCAGGAAGTTGGCTATGTCATGGTCGTCGCGCTCCAGAGAAGACAGACCACTTTCCTGCGTCATAATGCCGAGCTGTGACATACCTCTTGATCTTTGAACAAAGCATTGTGCGGCCGTCGCGCCATTTCTACTGAAACCTATGCCGCGTGGTCTCTGCGGTGACGTGCTGCAGCTGGATACCAGGACGGGATATATCCATCCAATAGAGTAGCAGCGGAGTGGAGTCCGATGAAGCCCGGTCCGAGCCCTGATTTTTCTTGTGGCTGGTCTGTTCTCTCGCAAGTCGCAGACACCGACGCTGTCTCGAGCAGTCGTTCATACAACTCGCCGCAGCCATGGCGATCCAAAAGAAACACGCCAAGGCGCGTCTGGACAAATACTACTACCTGGCCAAGGAGAAGGGCTATCGCTCACGCGCAGCGTTCAAGCTGATTCAACTGAACAAGAAGTTTTCGTTTTTGCAAAATTCGAAATGCTTGATCGATTTGTGCGCAGCGCCCGGAGGATGGCTCCAGGTAGCAGCAGAGATCATGCCGCAGAAGAGTTTGATTGTGGGCGTGGATCTGAGTCCGATCAAGCCCATCCCCAAAACCATCACGTTCCAAAGCGATATCACCACCGATAAATGCCGAGCCACGATTCGAGGACACTTGAAGACATGGAAAGCGGATTGTGTGATCCATGATGGTGCGCCAAACGTTGGAACAGCCTGGGTGCAGGATGCTTTCAGCCAGAACGAGCTTGTGCTCAGTTCGCTGAAGCTGGCCACCGAGTTTCTTGCGCCGAATGGAGCATTTGTGACAAAGGTCTTCCGAAGCAAAGATAGCGCCAAATTGGAGTGGATATTCAAGCAGTTGTTCGCGAAAGTCGAGCAGACAAAACCGCCCAGTAGCAGAAATGTGTCTGCAGAGACATTTTACGTGTGTCGAGGGTATAAAGCGCCGAAGCATCTGGATCCTAAATTCCTGGACCCCCACTACGCGTTCATGGATGTCAAAGAGAAGAACGAAAGTGCAGAAGCTAAGGTCTTCAATCCGGAAAAGAAGAAGAGGAAAAGAGAAGGTTACGAGGAAGGAGATTGGACACAGTTTCACGAAGCCGCTGCTTATGAGTTTGTGCAGTCACAGGACCCTATCGAAATGCTCGGTACGCTTAACCGGATACATTTCCGACAAGACGGTGGAGATAGCATCGCACAAGCTGCCTTGGACAAGATGCCAGAAACTTCAGACGAAGTGCGAAGGAATTGCTCCGATCTCAAAGTGCTAGGCCGTGCAGATTTCAAGCTGTTACTGCGATGGAGGCTGAAGGCGCGAGAGCGGTTCGGCCTGAAAGAGAAGAAAAGCAATCACACAAAGGCTGCACCAGCGCAGGAGAAGGCCGAAGGCGAAGAAGGCGAAGAGGTTGCAATGGTAGAGCCAATGGACGAAGAGATGCGACTTCGGGAAGAGATGCAGGCATTAAAAGAGCAGCAAGATAAACATAAGAAGAAGGAGAGGAGACGAGAGAATGAAAAGAAACAGCGGGAGATTGTCCGAATGCAAATGGGCATGACCACGCCCTCAGAAATCGGTATTGAAGCTGGATTCCAAGGCGGAGATGCCGTGTTCCAGCTTAGGGACGCGGACAAAGACCCTTTGATTCGCCGGCAAATAGTCAAGGGCCGTATGACTGCACTCGTGGAGCCCGAGAAACCAGAACAGGAGCCGGTTGAAGAGGAAGACTTGGACGAGGACGGAGATAGGCTTGAAAGGGAGCTGGACAACATGTACCAGCAGTACCAAGAAAAATTGGAGAGCCGTGACACCAAGGCTCGTGCAAAACGTGCGCGCAAAGCCGCTGGCAAAGACCGAGAGGACGCTTTCGAAGGCTTTGATGACGACGAAGAAGCTGTGGAAACCGATGCCAGTGAGGATTATGCCATGGTACAGGACGAGGATGATTCTGACTGGAGCGACGAGGAAGACGAAGGGCTCACGACTGACCTACAATCAAAACAGAAAGAGGGTGGTCTGAGCAGTCGGGCGGCATCATTCTTCCAACAGGACGTCTTCAGTGGCATCGACGGGCTGGATGGTCTTGACGAGGATGATAGCGACGAGGAGAATGCAGACACGGCCCGCGATAGTGGCATTGATGTCGACTCACCCGAAATCGGTGCTGCCGCTGAAGACGCGGCGATGGAGTTTTCTGGCTCAGAGGACGAAGCTGGGGAAGCATCGGGTTCTGAAATCGAAGAAGTGACTGGTGAGGACGAAGAGGACGACTGGGAGGAAGGCACAACACGAGCGTCATCGCGAGACGATCATCGTACCAACATCCAGATCAGCACTGCGGAAGCTATGACTCTCGCGCACCAGCTTGCCACCGGGAAGGTCACTAAGCAACAGCTTCTGGATGACAATTTCAACAAGTACTCTTTGCGCGATGTGGATGGTCTGCCGGAATGGTTCCTCGACGACGAGAACAAACATGCTCGGCCCCAACGCCCTGTAACGAAAGAGGCCGCTGCAGCTATCAAGGAGAAGATGCGAGCTGTCAACGCACGTCCTATCAAGAAGGTCCGTGAGGCCAAGGCACGAAAAACACTTCGAGCTGCAAGACGTCTCGAGAAGCTCAAGAAGAAATCCGAGGGCCTCGCTGAAGATGGCGAGGGCACCGAGCGTGACAAGGCCAATCAGATCAGCAAGCTGATGGCCAAGGCGAGCAAGTCTGGTAAGAAGAAGCAACCTGTGAAGGTTATCCGAGCTGGCGGCCATAACAAGGGCCAAGGCAGACCGAGAGGTGTAAAGGGCAAGTACAAAATGGTCGATCCGCGTCTGAAGAAGGATGTGAGGGGTTTGAAGAGGGCAGAGAAGAAGCAGAAAAAGAAATAATCTTTGGTAAGACAGTAGTCACTTGTATCAAAAGCATAGGCTGCCAGCCTGTGAAGGCGCAGACATCAACCCGTTGTCCAGATCGAGTCACAAAATGGAGAATCTCTAGGGACGATGACGGTTTTCTGGAGAAATTCAGGTCATGTCGTTGCAGAGCTGGGATCGGGTCGCTGTGGTATCAAATCTATTATCGTACAAGACGGGCGCCGGGCTATGCATCGCCTCCTTTTGTCGTACCGATCCTCCGCAAACGTACAGCAAATACAGTCGTCGAAGGTGAAGCAGCCTCTATCGGCCGTGTGGCTGTACAAGTCATCTTACATTCCACTCCCCCATGCTCGCGTGTCGCGAGTTGGCTGCATCCCCACAAGCGCCTCGACACCAACTGCCTGGCTCATCGGGTAGATTCCATGTGGCTCCTTACAGGACACGAGTAATCAAACCAGTAGCGACTGTGCGACCACCCTCACGCACATTGAAGCGCTGTCCTTGTTCGAGAGCGAGCGGCTTGTTGATCTCGCACACCATTTCCACGTTGTCACCTGGCATGACCATCTTGTTCTCAGCAAGTTGCTCAGAGCCCTCTGGCCAGGTCAATGTCGCAGCCTCGTCGGCTGTTCGGAGGAAGAGTTGTGGCTTATAGTTGTTTGAGAAACCCGTGTGGCGACCACCCTCCTCCTTGGTCAAAACGTATAACGATGTCAAGAACTTCTTGTGAGCCTTTTGAGAGCCTGGAACGGCGATGACCATGCCACGCTGGACATCCTCGCGCTTGACACCACGCAGAAGCAAACCAGAGTTGTCACCGGCCTGCGACTGCTCGCACGACTTCTTGAAGGTCTCAATATCAGTTACCTTGGTTTTGATTGGGACAGCGTTCTTGCCGACAAGTTCAACCTCGGAGTCCCTCTTGAGCACGCCACGCTCTACACGGCCCGATGCCACAGTGCCGCGTCCTGGGATGGAGAAGACATCCTCGACTGACATCAGGAAAGGCTTGTCCAAGTCACGCTCTGGAGTGGGAATCCAGCTGTCGACGTGCTCGAGAAGCTCATCGATCTTTTGCTCTCCAATTTCCTTTTGACGGCCCTCCAATGAGCAAAGGGCGGAGCCCATGACGATCGGTGTCTCGTCACCCTCGAAGCCATATGAAGTCAGAAGCTCACGCATTTCCATCTCGACGAGTTCCAACATCTCCTTGTCCTCGACGGCATCGACCTTGTTCACAAACACGACAATTCTTTGCACACCGACCTGGCGGGCCAGGAGCAAGTGCTCTCTCGTCTGTGGCATTTGTCCATCTGAAGCAGCAACAACAATGATGGCGCCATCCATGGATGCGGCACCAGTGATCATGTTTTTGATGTAATCGGCGTGACCGGGACAATCGACGTGGGCGTAGTGGCGGTTGTCGGTCTGGTACTCGATGTGTGCGGTGGAAATGGTGATACCACGTTTTCGCTCTTCCGGGGCCTTGTCGATAGCGCCATACTCGAGGAATTTGGCGTAGCCCTTTTCTGCTTGTCGCTTCGTGATGGCAGCTGTGAGGGTGGTCTGTACGTGGCGATCAGCATACCGATCTATGGCCGCGATCGTCTTGAAATCCCATCGCAATTCCAGCTCCATTGCCCAAGACATACCTTTCCGTGATCGACATGCCCGATGGTGCCGATGTTGACGTGAGGTTTGCTGCGCTCGAAGACGGTGGCATACCCTCGCACGAACTGCTGCTGGCCCCTGGTGGTGAGGGCGCTCTGAATAGGATTGGCGTTGACTCGCAGCGCGCGCGACGTGCGCATGAACTTGGTGGCGAAAGAAGACATGATGAGACGCGAACCCGACGCACCGAGAAAGGGAAACAAGACGAGGGCGGGATGGAAGACGAGAGGTGGTAGTGGTGGTGGATGCGCGCCGGACGAAATCTTTCGTGGCAGCCTCAGGCTCACACGCTGCCCCGTCCCACCAAGCTTTGCTCTCTCCCCCGTCTTCGCCGCGGGCAGCCCTGCGGAACACCACAATCTGCACGCCTATGCCTCGCCATTGAGTCTCAGCCACCAATTGAAATACCGCTGACAGAAGGCTCTGGACGTATACGACAACGCGGCGAACTCACTGACCCCAGTATCGGAATCATAGCGTGACCAGTGGTTTCCGGACTCTTCAGCCGAGGTCTCGACAATCACACAGATGAAGCTAGAGTAGCTTGACAAAGACCCTATCGACTTCGAATCGTCCACACCACAGCCATCCCAATGCTATTCCACAAGTCGTGCATGAGGCTGGCGACTGCACGGCCTGCAACCATGCCTCTCCGCGCGAAGATTCTCAGCCCGGCCATGCAGCAGAGCGCGGCTCGATCAGTACGTCATTCGCTGGCGACAGTTTGATTTGGCGACTGACTGACCCCAGCTACCATAGTTCGCAACCGTCTCGGACATCAAAGAGCAGCCTGGCGACGAACCCAACGATGTCCTGTTCAGCAGTCAGGGTGGTGTGCGAAGCATCACGCTCAACCGACCCAAGAAGCTGAACTCGCTGAATGGCAGTATGGCCCGCAAGATCATCCCTCGCTTGCAGGAATGGAGCAAGAGCGATTTGGCCAATGTCATCACCATCAAGGGCGAAGGACGCGCCTTTTGTGCTGGAGGTGACGTTGCTTGGCTGGCACAGAGGAACAAGCAAGGTACTGAAGGACAACAAGAGAGCAAGGACTACTTCGCCCTGGAATACAAGCTGGACCACCTCATATCAACGTACACCAAGCCGTATGTCGCCCTCATCGACGGGATCACCATGGGAGGCGGTGTCGGTCTGTCGTTGCACGCACCATTCCGGATAGCGACCGAGAACACAGTCTTTGCTATGCCAGAGACCAACATTGGTTTCTTTCCAGATGTTGGAGCATCATTCTTCCTGCCACGAATGGACGGCGAACTCGGGAAATACTTTGCTTTGACCTCTGAGCAGATCAAGGGCCCCAGTGTCTTCTACGCCGGCATTGCGACACACTACCTTCATTCCTCGTCTTTACCAGATCTGGAAGCACGCCTAGCCGAGTTGCAATTCAAGGATTACGACGATCTCCAACGCAGATATCGAGCCGTGAACTCAACAATAGAAGAGTTTGCCACTGGCCTACCTCACGACCAGCCCATTTCCGCACCCGTTGGTGGCAACATTCGCGCTGCAATCGACTATGTCTTCCAACCTGCGCACGACATTCAAGGAATTCTTGACTCCCTCGCCGGACTCGCTGCGATGCAACCGGGCGACCGTGGATACCCAGAAGTCAATGAGTGGGCTGAGAAGACGCGTAAGACTATCCTGCAGCGTTCGCCCACATCGGTCAAAGTTTCGCTGCAGCAGCTGGACCGAGGCCGCGAGTGGTCTATCGGAGAGACTTTCCGTCGCGAGCACGCTATCGCCTCTCGTTTCATGGAGCACCCGGATTTCGTAGAAGGCGTGACAGCTCTTCTTGTCGACAAGCCCAAAAGAACGCCTAATTGGTCACCTGACTCTCTCGAGAAGGTCTCGGATGCGGACGTGGACAGCTTCTTCGACCACAAGTCGCAATTTGATCTTTTGGGCATAGAAGCTGGCAGTACAGGTGAGGATTATAAAGAGTACCCACATGCCGGGCACGGGCTACCGAGGGAAACGGAGGTCCAGGCTATGGTACGAGGGTACACGCGGGAGCAGATCATCGAAGAGTGCCTCAGGAGATTCAACGGAAAGCAGGGCGTGAAGGAGAAGGTCAGTGAGATCCTGGACCGCAAGACGAGCGTCGACGACCCACGAACGGGCAAGCTTGTGTGGTCGCAATAGAGCAGTGGATGGAAATTTTGCGAAAAGCTCAATAGACGGACTAGCGAGACATTGTGCAGCTCGGCGATACCAGCGAGGGCATTACGTTGAGCGGACGCATTGAGCTCTTGAACGTTGCGTCGCTTTCTTTGCCGATTTGCGTTAATATGTCTGTCCCTCTTCGTGAAAGCCTGCACGTTGTTAAGCATCCATCATGGTATCATCGCCGCCATCGGCCATCGTTTCATCCGCCACTACACCTCGCCCTCTCCCTTCAAGTAGCTCCCTCCGAACTTCAGGGCCTATCTGCTTGTGGCCCCTCACCAACAGCAAATCAAGCAGGGCTTCCCGTTGGTCTTCTGTGATCTCATTCTTATAGCGTTGTGCAAAAGCTAGCAAAGACTGATGCCACAGCACAGGCAACTTCGGGTCTCCAGCACCCTTTTTCCCGGGAAGGCCGTGCATTGTGCCTTCCATGCTCACATCGTCTCCACCTTGGTCTTGCATCTGGCGAAACCGGAGGAAGTGGAAGACCAACGCGTCGACTACGCGGTATGGCAGCGCATACTTCTTTTCCAGGAGAGTGCGGATGAAAATATTGCACGCTCCAGCTGACTCGACATCGTGCATCATCTGATACGCAGCAATTTCACATAGTCGGTAGAGGGCGGTGGCGGAGTGCAGCACTGGTATCGAGACGCGCTGAAGGACGGAAGCGATGATGCGAGCCTCTCGCAATGTGCATGTTCCAGAGCCGACCAGAGGGAATAGCAGTCCTCGGAAAAAGGCTGCGGGCTTATAGAGCGCCTTTTTCATGGCTTTGTGCAGATGCACGTTCAACTCTCTCGTCTCGCGGATATCTTCTCGTACTCTCGGTAATAAGATGTCCTGGCAGAAAGCCTGAGCGACTGCTGGTCTCGAAGATGTGAATATCCTGCATGCCTCGTACACGGCGTTTGGTGTCCAGCTGTCGGGCCGTGTGATATCCAAAAGTATGTCCCACTGTGGTAGTGTAGGAAGTACTTTGAACGGTTTAGGGAGCTTGCCACTTTTGTACCTTGACAGCAGAAGGCCGACTTGTGAATACACCTCCACTACTTTCGCATCGAGCTCGACTGCATCCTCTGGGGCGCCCCCGCCTTGTATTCGCTGTGGTTCTTGTCCTTGGCCTTGCCCATGTTGCTGAGCCGCCTCGTGTGCTGCGATTTTCTCTAGGATGAGATTTGAAAGATAATCGGGTCCTTTGGGAGCTCCATCCTCGTCCTCCTCTCCATCGGCTGGACCGTCGAACAACTTCAATGGATCCACACCGCCACCCACGAGTCTATTCCAAGTCTCGTTATCCTCGGGGTCAATCTCTACTTCCTCGACTTCTTCATCTTCCGAGGCCCACGCTTCTTCCTGGTCGTAGTCCCCGATCTCTGCCCCGCCATCCTCATCCTCGTCTTCTTCGTCTCGGAATGCGAAAGCTGGGTTGGCTGCGGGTGGCCGTTGTGCTTGTCGCTCAGCTTCATCTTCGTCTGCGAGATCTTGACCAAGATCGAGGATCCGCCGCGACGACTTGCTGTCCACATATCCTTCCTGGCTGTTTCCCTCATGCGTGCTCTTCCGCTTCTTGCTGGCTTTTTGCTTGAGTGGGGCTGTTGGCGAGTATTCTTCACTCAGCGGATTGTGTCGCCGCTCCTGCCGTGAGGACGAGGTAGGACGCGCAGCTTTCGGCATATTGTGTAGACGTTCTTCAGAGTGACGCGATGCTCGTTGTCGGCTCTCAAAAAAGTTCTACCACCGACACAACCCTTCGATCGAACTCTTGGCGGACCAGGATCACACGTGGGGTCGGCCCGACGTGAATCCGTCGCGGCAGGAACGCTCTCTCGCGAAAGTGCAGCGCGTCGAGCTCGCTGCAGTTGTGTGCTGCAATTGACGGCGCTGCTTAATCTGCAACAAAGCACAACATGGCCGAATCGAATGGCGCCACGCCACTACAGGCGGTTATCGATCAAAATGCACCTAGTGTGCCATCACCTCTGAATCCCGCCACGCTCTCACGCCAGGCATCACGAACGCCCGCACCGCCGATTCAGCGAGAACAGCGAGAAAAGAAGGAGTCGCTGAAGAAACGCGAAAGCATGGGCACCTTTGACGATAAGAAGCCGACGTCGAGCTCGTTGGGCAAGCGAAAGGCCAGTGCGCAGCATACTTATCCTTCACCAATGCGCTTCAGCGTGCCCCCACCCAAAGCAGAGGCGTTCGAGGAACCGAAAGAGGACTCGATGATCTCACATGAGCCCTTTCCTCTGACCATGCCGGGCAGTGAGCGCCAGCTGTACAGGCCAATCGATTTGGCGGAGAACAAGAGAGGCTATCGATACTCGCGAGCCATCGCAGATCCACAATTTCCACACAAACAGTACTATCGTTCGACTTCGCCTCCACCCCATTACGCACGGCTGAGCTTCGAAGATGCCGATAAGTGGATGCATTTCACAACGAATGCATTGATCGCGACCAATGAGAAGGGTTGGAGGATGGTGAGGTCCAATGTCTGTGCCAGGGAAGGCACGCTATACTATGAAATCAAGATCCACCGGGGTGTGCCGAAGGAAGGGCCAGATCCAGATGCAAATGGTCCAGAGCCACACGTACGCTTTGGCTGGGCAAGACGAGAGGCCCCATTGGATGCACCGGTGGGCTTTGACGGGTACAGCTACGGCATCACAGACATCAGGTTCGAGACCATGCATCGGAGCCGGCCAGGAAAGTTCTACAACGCGAAAAAGAATAAATCAAAAACGGCGAAGAACGCGCCGAGCCCCGTCGTCCTTGCACCGGAGGACCAGCACGTCAAAGAGGGCGATGTGATAGGCGTGGAGATCCAGCTGCCTTCTCTTTCCCTGCATCGCAAGGTCGTGGACGGTATCTACAATCATGCCGTAGACTCTGGAGACGGATTCGACCAGGGCTCGCATCAAGACGCTGATACGCAGCCGATGGACATAATTCGAGATCGAATACCTGTTTCATACAAAGGCAATAGCTATTTTGAAGTGCTCGACCATGTCACGTCGAAACCTATGGAAATCTACGCCGATAGAACGACGAATCTGAACCATCTGCCCACCACGGGACCGAGTTCCAATAAGGAGAGTATCAAGACAGCACCAAATCCTCACAACGAGTATCCTGCGCTACGAACGCTGCCGCACAGTGCCGTCAGAGTCTACAAGAATGGCAAACTGATCGGCACTGCTTTTGAAAATCTCCTTGCGTTTCTACCGCCGGCTAGTGCGCCAAGTAAGACCATGGGCGCGCGAGAAGGGTTCGATGATGGCCTGGTAGGATACTTCCCAGCGGTATCCTGCTTCTTTGGTGGTATCGCAGAAGTCAACTTCGGCGACGCACCACAGGGGTTCTGGGCTCCGCCTGCGCATCTTCGAAACACCAAGGACGTCGGGCAGGGACCCGCGCAAGGACCCGACCATGCTATGCCAGACGCTGGTGCGGACGCCAGCGGGCACAAGAACGGCTGGAATCCTGGCAGGCAGCTGAGAGGAATCGGAGAAAGATACAAGGAGCAGGTTGCCGAGGATATCCTGTGGGATATTATTGACGAGGCGGATTTCTTTGTGCAGGACGGAGGCTTCGAAGGCAACGTGGGTAGTGGAGCTACCGGGGATGAGAGGGCGACAGTGAAAGGAAGCCGCCTGAAGGAGGAGGATTGAGAATGCACCCACCACAGTGGAGAGCCCAGGCGGAAGCAGTAATGGATTGAACATTGTCCCCTGCCATGCAAGCCCGCAATGGAGGCAAGCGAACGTGGCGCGTGACGAGCTGGCTTGGCAAGCTCTATTCACTCGCCTGTGGGAGAGTCCTGATACAGCCGTAGCAAAGCCTGCTTCTTGCGGGAGCCTGGCCTTCCAGCGGCATATTACAGAGCTCGCACTGTTGTTCGACCTGCGCTAGCGTCGTCGGCTGTAGCTTTGCTGTCGTCCTCACAACGTTAGCAACGATGGAAGGGTATTCTTGCTCCACGTTCTCAAAATACTGTCCCATGAGATCATCAATAGTAGTTTGTTTGGTGCTCACTGCAGCCTTCACGGATTTCACGACGAGTCCGTCCATCGGAGAGTCTAAGTGAGCCAAGTAGGCATCGATTTCCTTGCTCAAAACGTCTCGCAGAGGGAAGTAGAAGTGAATGCCATGAGGCGATTCGCCGTCAGTGATAATCCACGGAAGTGCGAAGCCACGACCTTTGGCAGTCTCGGCGAGAATCTGTTCCGCTAATTTGGTGGTGCTATAACTCCAGAGCACGGCTCGGCAGCCATGTTCTTTCGCTTCGTGGACGATGAGTCTGCGGTGGAGGATCTGCTTCAGATCCTGCTGAGAGCTTGCGGCTTTTGGTGACGAGAAAAGTTGTGACAAAACCTCTTGTTGTCCAACTGGCACCCCGTCCTGGTGTGATTGCGACAGGAGGGCGGGCACGTGGTCGAGGTCGAGAATTTTGGTGCTGGGGACCGCGTGGTATTCGTGCCCTGGATACCTAGCCTTTATCGTGGCGAGCGACGAGTTCGTGGCATCGTCGGCTGCGCAGTCATCAATGTGCAAGACACAGAGCTTGTAGCCAGGGCGGCCCGTCTTCGCGACTTGGGTCTGGAGATGTTGGCTCAGGATGTGCAGCAAGGCGAGCGAGGCAGCGTCAAAGGCGAGTGGCAGCAGCAAATTCTGCTCGTTCCCAGGCTCGGAATTGCGCACGCGAAAGCTTTCCATGCGCTTGACTACCTTGGTCTGCACATAGCGGCCGAAGCAAGATCTGCAGAGGGGTTCGTTGCGGACCACGATTGCGGGCTCGAGGGTCTGACATCTCCGGCAGAGCGCCTCGTCGACGGGTTGCTGCGTCTGTCGTCCCGGCATGGCGGATGTTGGTGGTTCGTCCAGATGCCTGGCTTGTGCCTGGACTAGAATACCAGCC
>ANSM01006035.1:0-27236 GCA_000347735.1 Cercospora canescens BHU | reverse complement strand
AGCCCACGAAGGCGAGGCCGGTGCCGCCGAGAGCAAGGGAGTAGGTTGCGCTGGTGCCGAGGCCGACTTGGGAGAAGAAGTAGGAGGAGTTGTAGGCAAAGCAGATACCGCAGAGGATTTGGCCGGCGAAGCACAAGCAGGCGATTTCGGTGCGGCGAAGCTCGGTGCCCTTGAAGCAGTCAATGTAGCGGGTTCCGACGGAGAGCTGCTTCTCGAGGTTGTTGGTGTAGACGATGGTGGCGAGGGTCTTGTTGGGATCCATCGTGGAGTCCTTGGACTGGAGACGCTTCAGCGAGGCCAGAGCGTCGTCCATGCGGCCCATACGAGCGAGGTACCATGGAGACTCGGGTGCCATGTAGATGAGGGGAATCAAGAACGCTGGCCACACCCACTGGAGGGCGAAAGGAATCTTGTAGCCCCACTCGTCGGTGCGAGTCGACAGACCTTTCAGGACACCAGCAGAGATGAGCTGACCCAAGATGAAGCACATGTTGGTGTACGAAGTCATGTAAGTTCGCAGAGCTGTTGGCAGAATCTCGGAGGCGTAGGCGGGAGCGGTGGTTGCGAGCATACCCCATGGCAAACCGCAGAGGACTTCTCCAAGGACGAGGACGGCGAGATTGGGTGCGAAGAAGACGACAAAAACAGCCAGGGACAACGCGATGAGCGCGCCGAGGACGGCCTTCTTGGGACCGTAGCGTGAGACGATAACACCAGCAAGGAGACAACCGATGATGGAGCCAGCGCCGCCACCTTGCGACAAACCAGCTTGCCATTCGGCGGTCAACTGGTAGCCGACCGGTGTTTGCGGGGTGATGCCGACCCATTTACCGTAGCGGATGAGGAAACTTGGGTAGGCGAAGAAGTTGGAGAGCAAGTTTGTGTCGTAGCCTTCCATGATGACGGTCGTGCTCATGACCAGGGACCAGAGGAGCGCTGGCTTGTATTGGCGAATGGCCTCGCGGATGCTGAGTTCGTGCTCTCCCTGTGTCGCATCGTGCATAGCGGTGGCGAGCTCGCCGGTGGTGGTCTTGCTGAGGTTGACCTCGTCCACGTGGCTGGAGATGTGATCTTTCTTTTCAGACATTGTGAAGACTGTATCGGACGTGTCGATGGGTTGTGGTTTCGACTATCCGGCTCAGTGGCGGATGTGGTAAAGCTGGAGAGCTGAACCTTTGTTCGGGTCTCCCTGTTATTGCTGGAGAAGCTGTTGATGCTGCTGCTGCTGATGGATTCTCAACTCGGTGCAGGCATTGTCTAGATATTTGCCTTGCGGCTTCGCATGTTGGTCAAGGTACCTGTCATGTTCGGCCTTACTGACTTCTTGGGGCAATGGCATGATGCGAAAAGCATCGAAGCCTTCTTCCGCCGCTAGAAACTGTTCTCCGCCGCGACAAGCAAACGCCATGAAAAGGGTCGAAAGCGAGTGGACGGTCACGCGTGGCAGAGGAAAGCCTGAGACTATGGTCGAGACGGTATAGCGTCCGTTGTGCCCGGCCTGGACCGAGCCACGCCCAGAGCGCTGAACCATGTTTCTCCACAATCCGGCTCCCAGACTGAAGCACTTCCTCCACCTGCCGACTTCATAGAGTTTTAGTCTCCCCGTGGAGTAGAACCTTGTCTTCGGCGCATGGCACACGCGTGGCTTTCATTCTCCACTGGGCGCTGTTCAGCCACCAAACGCTTGACGACATCGTCTCTCCGAGGAGTGGAAAACAAATTGCGCTGATGAAGTGTTTGTTGACTGCAGTATAGTGCCGAGAATCGTATATACCGGAAAGGATCAAGACGATGAGCCCGGATATGCTGACGATGTAACGCCGAGATTGCCACCTACCGAGGACAAGCACGATGATTTCCGAAGGCCTTCGATATTCACCTGTTCCTGTTGAACGGGATATGCAGGCGCCGTCAGGAGATGCAATAGCTATACCGTAGACTAAGCTGCTGCTGCTTTGATTCGACGCGGAGGCCTGCAAGCATTCTGCAGCGATCACTTCCCGCGTACGCTCGTCAAGCGGGAGCGCAAGCTTCGAACTGGTGCTGTTCGGTATCGACCCATCTTTGCCACCTGCACCAGCTGGATCAGGAGAAGATGCTCGAAGTACTGCCCACGTGCCAAATCAAGCCAATTCTAGCATATCCTCTACTAGAAATGGGAGTATGAGACTGCTCCATTCCTGTGCCTCGTAGCAACCGACAGGCACAGTGCAGAAGCAGCAGAGATGCCACTAAGGGGCGATGGTCTACGCTCTATCGAGCCATCTCCGTCAACTTCTCGAGCTGGATCTAGGACAATGTCTTTCGAGCTCGGCGCTCATGGCACATCAAGCTCATGTCCGTCGCTAACTGTTAGTTTCACGGCCCCGCTCTGGGCCTCCACGTTCCGCTAACGCATGTCCAATTCTAGAAGCTGTCAACATGGCAAGGATACGTCGTGCCGTCAGACTAGCGTGGAAAGCATGATCAAGCGTTCGTGGAGGCGATGGAAGGCCTGTCAAGAGTGGAGGAGTGATTTTGCTATTGGTCCAAGCCATCCTTGACTTTGCTGCTGGCTAGATCCGATCTACTTGCCCGAGATCTGGATCGAAGGTAAGTTTCTTGGTCGCAGTCGCGATCATCCCCTCCTTCTCTGCCACGCGGGCATCTGAGGGGTAAGGACGCAGCTCTTGTAACGAGACCTAGGACGAGGGCCACCACGTGCGTTACCTGAGCAGTCTTGGGATCGTTGCGCAATGGATGGATTGAACTGCGGCAGAGTGTAGTGGTGAGTTGAGTAACTCTTTGACTTCCGCCTTTATGGATCTATCATGGCTCGTGGCCTTTTCATTACATCGTCATCACCGTGCACGCGCGGCATACACCAGTCAACCCCTCACACAACCTTAGAGCTCCTGCTTGACCAAGGACTTCCTCAACTTGGACTCGCCGCTAACGCTCCGTAACCTAAAGACCTTGGCTGCATGTCGAGCAACAGGGACAGTGATCCGGCCACCCGCAGATACCGTACCGACCTTCTCGCCAAAAAGGCGCGAGTCACCTGCCGCGATACCTGCCGCATAAGGGGTCTCAGTGGCGTTGTACACTCGCTGACGGCGGAGTACCTGCGCTCTCGCTTCGCCAGCCTCCGCAGCGAGGATCTCCTCCGCATTGACTTTTGTCATTCTGCTGTGGCCGTTGCTCCACAAGTCGTGAATGGCCCAGTCTTGCTTGTTCTGCGGAGCGGTACCGTGCACTCCGTCCATCACAAAGATTTCCTCGAGCGAGGCGGACATCTCAAGATCTTCATTTGCGACGTTGAGGAAGATGACTACTTGGTCTCCGTTGGCGAGTGGTCCACTCCAAACCTGCGTCTCGCCGACGTCGAACTCGTCTTTGGCGACGGACGTATTGCGCGAAATGCGCATCACTGCTTTGCCGCGTGGATCCTGGCTGATGGCAATGATGGCTGGGTTGTTGACAATCGAGAGCGTGGTGGCGTCCATCTCGCGAAGATCGTTACCCAGTAGCATCGGCGACTTCAACGCCGCCCACATGGAGAAATGCGCCTTGTATTCCTCTTCCGTCTGACCGCCAAGGCCAACTTCGAGCATGTCGAGGTCGTTCCAGCCTCCTGGCAGGGCGCGATCAGTGTGTGGAGCGACCTTGTTGATGATGGAAAGCACGGAGCAGTGCGTCCCAGGCGCAACACAGTGAGGGTCGTTCGGATCGACGCAAGCGCAGAGCGCATCAGGGCGAGCAAAGCTATCGTAGATATCTCCCGAGATTCGCCATGAGTTGGCGATTGAGGTACCCCATGTGTGGACATAATCCTCTCCCCAGTTGCACAGGCTGTAGAGGATATCTCTGCCGGTAGCTTTCAACGCTTTGGCCATGTCGTTGTACCGATCGAAGGTGATCTTCGGTGTGCCGAATCGTCCCATGTGATAGCAGTTGTCGTACTTGAGATAGTCGACTCCCCATTCAGCAAAGCTCTTTGCATCTTGTGTTTCGTAGTCAAGGGATCCAGCTATCAGATGTTAGCATGATTCAAATTACTCATGTCGAGAAAGGTCGAAGGATCGCAGCATACGGTATCTGGCACACGTCATTTCTCCTGCACTTGAATACATGCCAAAGAGCAGTCCTTGTTTGTGCAACTTGTCTGAGACGGACTTCATCCCGCGAGGAAACTTGACGTCGTGGACAATTTGATAGCCATCTTCTCCACGGCCCTTTGACCAGCAGTCGTCCAGGACGACGTAATTGTAACCCAGGTCTCGAAGGCCATATTCGATAAGCAACGAGGAAGTGTCGAGCAGAAGGGACTCTGACACCTCGCATGCAAATGTGTTCCAGTTGTTCTGGTTGACGATTAGCGATGGCTATCGAGATTCTGTCTCCGATAACTGACCCATCCCATCTGCGGCGTCCTGGCAAGCCCATTCTCGACCGCACCAACGCCAGCAACACCCAACAAGACTGCGGCAACAGATGCTGGTGTGATATTTTTCGATGCCATGATTCTGATCTCGAACGATGAATGAAATGGAAGATACATCCAAGAACGATGAAGTGGTAGCTTCTCGGAAGCTTCATTTACCTATATGTGCGGAGACTCTGACACCAAGCTCCGCCCGCATTCGAGCCAAGCATATATTCCGCCGGCTCAGGGTGGTGCATGTGGAGCGGTGGAGGCAGACGGCGGAGAACTGTCATTCTGAGAAGCATGTGTCGAACTTAGCCAAGAGCTAATGCGGAGCTGTATTCCGCCTGGTGGGATACTGCCTGAAACATCCGTGAGTAGATAGCTGTTGCTGATGAATCACTCCAGATGAAACGTACGCCGCAGAGCGTCTGCAAAAGCTGTTTGTTGTTCTTCTCGATGCATCTTGAAGTCAACCGCTTTTATACCACCATCGAAGATTGAAGCACAACGGAAATTGCAACAAGTGAAATGCCATGTCGAAGTTCGACCTCTCCCCAGTCGATCTGCTGTCGCCCACGATAGAAGCGACAATACTGAGTGGCGCATCTGGATTGTTAGCTCAGGCAATTACAGCATACAAGCAGCAGGTCAGTTCTGCCACTTGAACGCGACAGCCACCAGAGACTGACACCTCTTAGCATTTCTCCTTGGATTTGATTCAGATTCTGCAATTCATTGTGTTTTCTGCAATCACGACCCCTCCGAACTATGCCTTCCAGTACTTCCTCGAGGCCGCATTTCCTGCTAGGACCGAAGTCATCGCAGAGAAATCCAAGGGCAAGGACAAACTCGAGAAGAGCGCGCCAGTACAAGGCCGTTTGAGCATTCGAAATACCATTATCAAGTTCTTCTTGGATCAGAGTATAGCAGCCACAGTGCATACTGCGATGTACATCTGCGTGATGGATGGTATCAAAGGTCACAGCCATGAGTACATCATGCATGACCTCTACAGCGTAAGTTGAGCCTGTCAACTGCTCGGATCATCGTAGCTGACCAGTTTCAGAATTTTTGGTCACTCTTGTTCGCGAGCTACCGCTTTTGGCCATTCGTCTGTCTGCTTAACTTTGCGGTGGTTCCGATGCGATATCGTGCATACGTCGGCACGGCGGCCGGGATGATCTGGGGTATCTTCTTGAGTTTGAGAGACAATCAGCTCGCGTAAATAGCTTTGGCATATATACAGGAGCATCTAGAACATCCAGAAGACCACGCTGCCATGGCGCTGATGCCATGTAATTGCCTCGCAGGACGTCTCACCGCGAGTCTCTTTACTCCTGCGTGCCTCGATGCACGAAACGGCGAAGATGCACTTGGTCTGCTTACGAGTTTCGTGCACAGTGTGTTCGTGATGTCTGCCACATGATCCAATAACGATAATGGACATGATCGGTGGTTATTGCTGAAGAGCGGTTGCACTGAACGGAGTCGTTTCCCGCCAGAACACGGCGGAGAAGTGGAAAACTCGCTAAGCTTGGAGAAGTGGAGGAACCGGTCCACCCCATCTTCATTGCTTCTGCCCGAGGTCCTAACGTTTGGTGGCGCAAAACACTCCTCATCCCCAAGCACAATGCCGCCTGCTTCTCCGCCACTGTTCTCCGCCTGCATTGGCTCCGCGCCGTGCTGAAATGCGTCCCCAAACGGCCTGCGAGTTCTGCCGGTGCGATACTCTTGATCACGAGGCGACTACCATAGAGACTTACTGATGCCAAACGCGGATCACGGCGGCGGCGATGTCAGCCTTCCAGCGATGGAGGCCCTTGTGCCATGTGTCGAAAGCACAATGTTCCTTGTATCCCGTCAAGCACCACCAGGGTCGTAGCAAGGACTGCCCGTGAACACGCCCATCGAAATTCTGCATCGTCCTTCTCGACTACGTCAATCGGTCCTGGGACCTCAGTGCCAGACGAACAGGCTCTGAGCACGACATCTTATTTCAAAGAGTCGCCGCAGTTCTCACTGACAAGCCCAAACATCACATCTCATGGCGTTGTACACGATGTCGAATTGCCTCCGGCGGCAATATGTTTCCACCTGGCTACGCTATACTTTGACTACATCCACGACCAGCTGCATACCTTGTTCCAGAAACCACAATTCATGGCAGATCTGGCGATGAACAGAACTTCACCAGTCATTGCATACGCCATGATTGCACTTGCAGCTCGCTTCTCTTCAAACGACCTGTTCTCTGCCACTAGCCCACGTGCGCGTGGAGTACCGTATGCAAGAAAGGCTGCGCAACTGCTAGATGTGAGCGAAGTGTCGCTGACATCGATACAAGCATGCGTCATGTTAGGTGCATGCAGAATTATAGAGGGGGATGCTCAAGGCGAGAGCGTATACTATGGCATAGCTTGTCGCATGGCACAACTACTCGACCTACCACATCGGCAGTGCGAGAGTTTGCTTGAGAAGGAAATCAACATAAGGGGTGAGCGAATCTTCTCGCGAGGCGCGACGCGGCTGACTTTCGAAAGTATGGCACACCCTCTGCATGATTGACGAATGGTCTTCTTCTGGTGTTCAGGTTCCTCGACAAATTGCGAATCCACCAGCCGATGTTCCTCTTCCGATGGAGGAGATGGCGTTCCTACAGCTCCGGCACGAGAACTCCATGAAGATGTCTCAGTCCTACCCGAACCCATCGCTACTGGGAGAGATGATAACGTTGAACCGCATCTTCAGAGAGTGCGTTCCGCCATACGTCCTTGCTCATTGCTTCTCACGATACCCAGTGGCCGCGCCTGCTGCCGTGCGATTGCGATGTTTATAAACACATGCTGACCCTCTCCGTTGCCTTAGCGTCAACCAGATGAACACATACACAGTCGGCACATCGCACCTCCCACCAGACACCGATGCAGTACAGGCACTTTCGGATCGACTCGATGAATGGGAAGCAATGCTTCCTGTGTACATGCGCGATGAGCCCGCAAATTTGGCACATTATGCTGCTCAAGGCCTGGGACGCATTTACGCAGCCGTATATCTTGGATTCTACCATTACGGCCAGCTGCTGTACTACCAATTCCTGCACGGTTCTTCAGAGGAGAGTGGTGGTCTCATCAATGTGTTCGCTCAACGATGCAAGTATCATGCTGCGCGACTTTGCAACATGGTTTATTCGGCACTTGACACGCCCGGTTGCGATGTGCAATACAACATGGTGGGTCACGTTCTGGTCATCGCGTCTACGGTGCAAATACACACGCTACTCTTCTCTTCGGACCGCACCGAGATAGACGCTGCTCGACAACGTTTGGAATGCAATTTCAATATCCTGCTCAAATTAAGAGAATTATGGCCTGCCCTGGATCTCTGCATGATTCGCCTCCAAGTCTTCCACAAGGCTTGTCGCACATCTATGGACAACTCTTTCCAGCTTGATGGGTGGATGCTCAAGTTCCTCTCCGAATTCGGAAATCCAATCGATGACAAGCCGGAAAACAGCGACACGGAATGGATTATTGGCGACATTGCAATCACTCCTACATCTGACTTTGGTGTGAACACTATCGCATCTGTAATTCGCGATGAGCTGAGCAGATGAGGCGCGGATCGTTGCACGACTCCATGCGTCTCATCTTCTCGATCAGGACTGCATTGGGTTTGACCCCGCACCAGACCTCGCTACAAAGGATCTCTGCTTCGAAGGTCAGTACAATTGCATTCACATATCAAGAATACCGCACGAAATCCCAACTCAACACCAGTCATAGGAACAATGGCTTCAGCACCAGCAGCTCCCATCGTCAACCCTGCTGAGTTATTCTCCTTGGCAGGCAAGACTGCAATCGTCACGGGCGGAACAGGAGGTCTAGGCACGGCAATGACCATGGCACTCGCCTCTGGGGGAGCTGATATCATATCGATCGAGCTGGGCAACGATCCTGGTGCTGACAATCTGAAGAAATCTGTCACTGCTGCCGGTCGCAATCTCAAGCAATATCATTGCGACGTCAAAGATTCCAAGCAACTTCGAGCTTGCTACGAAAAGATTTGGGCAGACGGCAACAAAGCTGATATACTTCTCAATTGCGCTGGAATACAGCGGAGAGCTGAAGCGGAAGACTTTACCGATGAACAAATCGAGGACGTTTTAGACATCAATCTCAGAGCCACCTTGGTTTCCTGCCAAGAGTTTGCGAAACCTTTGCTGAAAGAAGGTCGACCGGGCAAGATCATCAATATAGCCAGTATTATTTCCTTCATTGGCGGCAAGAACATCACTCCGTACGCTGCTTCGAAGGGTGGTGTGATGCAGCTCTCCAAGGCTTTCAGCAATGAGTGGGCGAGCAAGGGTATCAACGTCAACTCTATTCATCCTGGGTACGTTGTGCCAAAGAGCGAAAGATGATACAAAATACTGGAAGCTGACTGCGAGGAACAGATATTTCACTACGCCATTGACAGAGCAATACCAGACTGATCCCAAATACAAGGCTTTCAATGACTATGTCATGAGTAAGTGCAAAGTAAGTCAAGAAAGGACCAATGCCATACTAATCAATATCTTCACGCAGTGAGGACGCCGATGAAACGCTGGGGAAATCCAGTCGACCTGTCCGGCGCAGTGATTTTCTTGGCGAGTGCAGCGAGCGACTTCGTCACCGGCACGGGTATCACAGTTGATGGCGGTTGGACAGGACATTGATACTAGTCGAGCGAGCACGAGAAGTGTTGTCTTGTGAAGAAATCAAAATTCTGCGATGTCCCACATCCAAATTCTAGAATCCTTCTTCACCGCTTCGTCGGCGGTGGCAAAAACACGTTCAAAACCCGTCTCGGAATCCTCTTGAACCGCACCTGCTCCCACACCCCTACAATCTCATCATCCTGCAGCACAAAAACATCTCCTTGCAAGACCGTCTTATCACTCGGCAATGTCCGCATCTGAACATAATTCCTCAACACACTCCCCTCTCGAATGCGCTCCGGCCTAAATTTCTCACTCAACTTCATCGACCCTACACCCCCATTGATATACGCGAATTTGTCCTGATCCTTCTCCACAGCATTACACACAAACCCACTGAGATGTCCCGTCCCGTCGAGCAAATACGGACCTGTCAAATCTGCCGCGAAATCGATATCACGAAAGTCGATGGTGGAGGTGGCTTCGAGCGTGCGGGTGTCGAAGGAGACTTCGGACATGTTTTGGTATTTAGGGCCGTATTGCACGAAGGATTCGAAGAGTTTGTAGGCTTTGGAGCGTTGTACGAGTTGGACAGAGAGGTTGTTCTCTTTGATTGCTGCGGTGTGCAGGCTGTCGATGCGGTTGAGCACTGTGGGGGTGTAGAGAGACCAGGTCGAGAGCCAACTTGCAGAGGACTCGAAGGTTGCGGTGCAGTGGCCCATTTCTTGGAGGCGGGTTCCCGTGGAGGTTACGGAGTGAAAGGTGCAGTGGAGGGTTGTGTTGGTTATGCTTGATGGGTTCGGTGGGTTGCTGGAGGGCTTGACTTCCATTTCGATGAAGAGGTCGGAGATTTTGCTCGGGTCTTTGACGATTAAGGGTTTGTGGACTTGCAGGTCGCTGACGTTGATCCCTGGGACTTCAACGTTGCGTTCATATGCGCGGTGGATGTGACCAGCAACGGTCAGGACCATGTCGGAGTAAAGGCCAGAAGGTGTCAGGACGCAGTCGTTGCACTTGTGGGCAAGCACGATCGGACTCAAGTCAGCATCTGCGAGGCATGATCGAACTATTATTCTTGCAGTGGCTGGTGAATCGTCCAGCTCTTCGCGTACGATCTGCTGGCATGAGGGCGAAAGTCGAACAGGCGCCGACATTGCGAGCTTCATCAATCACTTTTTTGTGCTATCGGGAAGTCAATGTGGGATAAAGGCTGCAAGGTTTGAAGGCGTAGAGCACTGTTCTTATGTATTTTGTCCGAAGGACCTGCGTAGAGCGTCACCCACGGGCAAAGCTGACGACTGAAATAGAAACATTCCTCATGGGACCCGATACATGACTTGCACCAGGACACCCACATAGGCCCATGTCGGCACAGGCAGGAGCCACCCGATCCAGATGTCCATGTCAGCTCAGGTGTGAGCAGGCTTGGCAATATCCCGGAGCTGGAATCCTTCCCGGCGTTGCCTCAATCTCTGCAGCGGAAGCGATTCAAAATGTAGGCTGGAAGCTCTGATCGACTTCACCGACCTCCGCTCACATCGAGAACAGTCCCTGTAACGTATGACGAAGCAGGGGATAGCAACCAGATGATCGCTTCAGCCACTTCTTCAGCTTCACCCGCCCGTCCAAGAGGCGTGGTCTTGCCAAGTCTCCCAGCTCGATCCGGATCACCAGTTGTCGAATGGATCTCCGTATTGATAAGGCCTGGCCGGACTCCATTGACGCGGACATGTTGTGGGCCAAGCTCTTTCGCAAGTCCAACGGTTAATGTATCTATGGCTCCTTTGGAGCCGGCGTAGTCGACATATTCGTTTGGGCCACCTGCGAGATATCAGCAGCGACACTATACAGACTCGGATGCTCCTCACCCAGCTTCGCCGCTGCAGAAGAGACGAACACGATGTTGCCGCCTGTGCCTCCTTTGCCGATGGGCATCCGCCTCGCAGCTTCGCGTGCGCACAGATAAGCCCCCAAGACATTCACATCGAACATCTGCCTTAATCGAGTAATGTCCATATCAGCCAGGGTCATAGCAGGCTGTGTGATACCGGCATTGACAACGACAGCATTGATGGCACCGAAGTGCGACTCCACCTCGTCGAACATGCGGATGACATCCTGCTCACTTTCGACACCGCCTTTGACGACGATGGCTTTTCCGCCTGCGGCTTCTACTGCGTGTGCAGTCATCTCTGCTGCTTGGGCATTCTCCTTATAGTTCACACCTACGTTCCAGCCTCGTCTGCCTGCTAGGATCGCGGTGGCGCGGCCGATGCCACGCGATCCACCGGTCACTAAGACAGTGACTGGATTCTCCATGGCCGACTCCCGCAAAACCAAATAAGTATCGTCAATATGGCCATGTCAGACACGTAGACTGAGGCAAAATATACGTACAGATCTCTACCCCTCGGAAAGTGGGGAGCACGCCCTTCTTGGCAAAATCATTCGTGCGAGGCTCGGTCTAGACCGTACCGACGATCTTACCTTCAACCTCTCTTTGAACCTGACAATATCAAAGTAAAACTGAGCTTACTTCTCGGATCGATGCGTGCTGGAGCTTGGAGAGACATCTGCTCATCTGCGAATACACCTGCTGTGCCTTTGCCATGGTCTACTTCAGCTCACGGCAACGATAGCCAATACGGGCAATTGCCGAGGTCTTGGAGTCCCGTCGCGTTTCTGCTGATCAATCCAAATTGCGTCGAGCCAGGGTATTGACCTGACCAGTATATCAGATTTACCAGCAACAATATTTCTGCATCTTCTTGATACTGTCGCCGAATCATACTGCAGACTTCGCAGCCGCCTTCGTTCATTATCGTCAGACTCGAAATGGCTCCAATCTCATACAACACGCCTTATGCAGGCATACCGTATTTCACGCCTCAGCATACCAACTCGCCGGGCACACCGTTCGACAAGAATGCTGCCATGCCGACCCTTTTCAAGCCTCTTATTATCCGCGGCGTGACGCTCCGCAATCGCATAGTGGTGGCGCCGATGTGTCAGTATTCTACTGCTGAGGCGGGGCCACAAATTGGTGCTCTGACTCCTTACCATGTTGCCACACTGGGTCATTACGCTTTGAAAGGCGCCTCCCTGGTCTTTATTGAGGCTTCTGGAGTACAACCAAATGGGCGCATTTCGCCAAACTGCCCGGGTGTTTGGTCTGATAGCCAGATTGATGGAATCAAAATGGTAGCCGATTTCATCCACAGCCAAGGTGCTCTCTGTGGGATGCAACTAGCGCACGCAGGTCGGAAAGGCAGCACCATGCCCCCTTTTATTGCTGCCGGAAAGAAGGCTGCAAGCGTACGAGCCACAAAAGAGGCCGGCGGGTGGCCGGAGAACGTTGTTGGTCCTTCCGGAGGCGAAGACTTCACATGGGACGGGATCAGGAGTGATGACCCGAACGGCGGCTACTATGCACCGCGAGAGCTGAGCATTCCGGAAATTGAGCAGCTCATCCAGGACTGGGCCTCTGCCGCAGCACGCAGCGTTCGAGCTGGGTGTGATGTTCTGGAGATCCATGGTGCGCACGGGTACTTGATTCACCAGTTCTTAAGCCCCATCACGAACAGACGCAAGGACAAGTATGGCGGCTCGTTCGAGAATCGCACAAGGCTTGTAATTGAGATCATTCAAGCCATCCGCAAGGTGATCCCTTCGAGCGTTCCCCTTTTCCTCCGATTGAGCTCGACCGAATGGATGGAGGAGACAGAAATCGGAAAGCAATACGGCACCTGGGACGTGGAGAGTACCATTAAGCTCACCAAGATAGTTGCAGACCTGGGAGTAGATTTGATTGACGTCTCCAGTGCAGGAAACCATCCTCAACAGAAAATCACTACGTTCAACGCCAAAGACTACCAGATCAAGATCGCTGCGCAGATCAGGAAAGAAGTCAAGGCTGCAAACAAGAAGATCTTGATTGGTGCTGTTGGTTTGATCACCAAAGCTGAACAAGCCAGGGACATCGTGGAAGACAGCGATAGCATCAAGGATGAGGCAGAGGTGGCCAAGGCCATGACTGACGCCACTGGGAACAAGGAACCTATGGCTGACCTGATATTGGTTGCCAGACAGTTCATGCGGGAGCCCGAGTGGGTGCTGAAGGTCGCATGGCGACTTGGACTGGACATCGCCTGGCCGACACAGTTCTTGCGCGTGCGATTTCCTAGGCTATAGATGACAGCCATGATTGCTTACTTGCATAGATTATAGATCTAAAATAGAGCTTTTCGATCATCTCAGCCCACTCCACGAGTTGGCTTTCGGCATATGCAACATGCAAGCGAAGCCATACTGAAGTTTGGCGGCTCCAAGGCACGCCGAAGAATATCCGCTGTCCTGCTATGTTCGACACGCCACCATCTTCGACGACATAATTTCGCCATTTTGAAGAGCTCCCGACGAACCGATCCACGGGAGGCGGACAAGCCTACCGATACAGTCCTTTGCCGTATGCTGGGGCCCGACTTGAACTGCGCAACCCGACGTAGTGGGTCCAAGCCAATGTAGCGGCAGATGTCGTGATCGCGCGTCGAAATTCGCGACTTCAACAGTCGCCAACAGCATGTCTGGACTATGAAGGAACGCAAAATCTTTACCACGTTGAATGCTACCGTGCCCACGCCAAGCACAAATCATGCAGTCTTTGTGCTTGCACAAGCTTGTACTTATTGTGATCATGCTCCCCGTCTACGCTTGTTGCTCTGACACCTGTTCTGAGCCAACGCCTCCGAGATCATGGCTGAACCTGCGGCCCCTAAGGCACCAACTGCGAACATCGCGGAGACTCTTCCCACTCAGGAGCCGCAGATCAAGAAGCATCGAACATGGTACCATACTACTCTGTTCAATGCCTGCGTTATCGGGGGTGTTGGATTCATGGCACCTGGCCTATGGAATGCTATGAATTCACTCGGAGCAGGTGGCGCCCAGGAACCATATCTCGTCAATGCTGCTAATGCACTTGTTTTTGGGCTCATGGGCTTTCTTTGCCTGTTTGGAGGGCCCATTGCCAATCGCATCGGACTTTCCTGGACTCTGCTACTGGGGACTATCGGATATCCAGTGTACAGCGCGGGTGAGAACGTCAGCCACACCTGGGTCAATTCATACGCTGACCGTCTTCTAGGTTTGTACTGCAACAACCGATACGGCACCGTCTGGCTCGTACTCGTCGGTGCTGCCACTTGCGGCATGTCAGCGGGACTGTTCTGGGCAAGTGAAGGTGCTGTTGCGTTAGGCTATCCGGAACCGGGGAAGCGCGGGCGATACATGAATATTTGGCTCTGGTTCAGAACAGGTGGACCACTCATGGGCGGAGCAATCGTGCTCGGCCTCAATCACGACGCTCACGCAGCAAAGAAAGGCAAAGTCGGGTATCAGACATATCTGGTGTTCGTCGCCCTACAATGCGTGTCTGTGCCGCTCGCACTCGCGCTCAGTCCGCCGGAGAAGGTGCAAAGAGCTGATGGAAGCAAGGTCATTGTGAAGGCTGAGGGCAGTTTCAAGAAGGAGTTTCAAGCTCTTTGGCAACTCAGTAAGAGAAAGGATTTGTTGCTGCTTCTGCCAGTCTTTTGGTCAGCTTACTTTAACCAGTATGCCGGAAACTTCCAGGTGAGCACTCAGAGACACTCTTGCAGTCTTCCATAACTTATGCTAATGATTCTGTGCAGACATACTACTTCGGCGTGCGAGCAAGGGCACTTACGGGTTTGTGCCAATACATTGGCGGCCTGATTTCATCTCAGATCATCAGCGCACTGCTCGACTACAAAGGACTCCCAGTGAAGAAACGAATTGTCTATGGCTTCTTCTACGTTCTTGGACTCCACATCGTCGCCTGGGTTTATGGCTGGGTCGTTCAAGAGCACTATACCAGTATGGATGTGGCGCCTGTGTACGATTGGGCCGATGCAGGTTTCCTCAAGGGATTCTTCGTCATCATCCTTTGGCAGTTCTCTCAGCAAGCTCTACAGAACTGGATGTACTACCTGTTGTCCACGAAGACTGACAACATCTCTGAAATGGCTCGCTTTTCTGGTATCTTGCGAGGACAGGAGAGCTTCGCCCAAGCTGTGTCCTATGGTATCAACTCTCAGGAGTGGAAAGGCGGACGTGTACCGCTTGCCATCAACACTATTCTGCTAGGTGCGTCCTGGCCCTCGTCATTTCGAACATGTGATGTCTGACTGAATATCCAGGGGCTGCTGTTGTGCCTACCTGGCTGGTCGTTCGCGATCATGAGCCTATAGAACATGACAGACTGCCAGTGCCATTGGATATTACGAATCCAGGAAGTGAAACTTCGAGCAGCCATGAGACGTCACAGAAATAGAGCATTGCTAGCATTACTGCTCAGATTCGCAGTGAGAAGCTGCATTAACACCTTCAAGCGTCACAGCCCTTAGTATTGCTCGACATTGAAAAGTCACCTCTGATATCAAATATTCTGCAGCACACCGGGCCCGTTCGTTCTGCCCTTCTCGCGTGGCTGCACGCGATGACACGGTGCGGAGACCGTTATCACTTGGCACTCAAAACATGGCAGAGGTGGTACCTCGAAGCAGCAACTGATCTAGGCACGCAGCTCTAGAAGACGCACGAATCCTTCTCTGTGGCCGAGCTACGCAACAAGCCTCCTTTTGCTCCGCAGCATATCATCTGCCAAGCCCGAGCTGAGCCACTTGATTGACCACTGACCTAACAACCTTCCGCATCGAGACAAGTGCAACCTGCGGATCAAGCATTTCGCCTCTCCACCACTTCAGTTCACCGTCTTGGCATAGATCGCAGACAGTCAGTGGCGTGCAGATCAGGTGGGTGCTCTGCAACGGTTGCAACCGTTTTAGCATGTGGACCGCGGCTTCGTATAAGTATATTCCAACAGCCATCAAGGTCGTTGCGCTTTCCTCGCGTATTCCTACATCGAAGTACAATCATGAAGTTCCTTTTAGCCCTGGCTCTGGCCGCAACGTGTGCTTCTGCGCAGCGGAAATGTGGAACTACCAATGCACCACAAAACCTCAAATATGAGACCACGGCAGAGCCTTCTGACAGCCTTGTCGCTCGTCAGGCCTCGAGAGCGAGATATACTGTGGACACATATGTCCATGTCATTACCACTCAGAACAAGAGCGGCCTCTATCCTCGTGAGATGGTTGAGGAACAGGTAGAAATGTCTCAGATCTACCAAGTTGCGATATCCGGCTGATCAATGTCACAGATGAGAGTGATGAATGAAGCATATGCATCTTCCCGCTTTGCTTTCAACACAATCAGCATTGACTACACTGTCAACGACGCATGGGCATCGGCTCTCGATGGGCCTCTGGAGCTTGAGTATAAGACTGCCTTGAGGAAAGGAGGTTACGATGACCTCAATCTGTACTTTCTGAGTGATCTTGGAAGTGAGTCCTTGCAGAAGCAACCCCCATAGAAACTTCGACGCTGACCCAAAGATCCAGACGGCCTGCTCGGCTTCTGCTACTTCCCCGAGCCCGCCCCGTCCGCAGAACAACGCACCCTAGACGGCTGCGTAAACCTCGCTGGCAGCATGCCCGGCGGCGAAACAGTGCCGTACGACCTCGGAGCCACCGCTGTGCACGAAACAGGACACTGGCTCGGCCTCTTCCATACATTCCAGAACGAAGGTCTCGGCTGCCGTGGGTTCGGAGATTTCGTTCCGGACACTCCTCACCAGTTGAACGCCACACGAGGTTGCCCGACTGTGAACCCTGATACTTGTCCTGAGCGAGCTGGTGTGGACCCGATTCACAACTACATGGATTATTCGACTGATATTTGCATGTACGAGTTCACGAGGTTGCAGTCGTTGAGGATGAGGGTCATGTATGCTACTTTGAGGAGGACGCAGAGGGACAGGAAGTAGGGGAGCGGATAAATTATGAGAGGATCATGAGGACATGAGATATGAGCTAAAGAATTCGAGAAAGAAAGCATTGCAGACATGAAGTCGCACGACCAGACACTGAGTCGAGCCGGATCTCGAAGCCTCTTTTGATTGATGTCATTGGCTATACCAAAGTACACAAACACGGGCACCGTAATCTGATAGCAGGCAAACCCCAGTTTAACTGTGGCCTCGGATTAAATTATGCTGCTTACACGCTTCAGACATCGCATTCGATCGCCGTGTAACACTAGAATTTGGGAGCGATTCAGCAGCATGTAAACATCGAATCTGCTCACGCCAGGTGAAGAATATTCCATCACTGGGATTGCAGCAGTCCATCCTGTGAGCTGCGAGACTCTCTAGGTATCTGAAACCTGCGTAACACAGATTGTAACTATGCTGGGCGTCCATTGCATTATTTCCTTTGAGGAGAGTTGAAGATTCAGACATGAGATGAAGAAACACATACAAGAGTTGAAGGTTGAACATTTGAATGGCTCGAGTGAGATGTAATCTTCTCTGGATGTGATGCCGCACGGCATTGTCAGTTATTTGATACCTGTTACCAGACACCGCATAACCCAAAACAAACAGCACTTTGGAAATTTCGGCCTGGCATAAGACACATTCCAGCCTGCCGCCTGTTCTCAATTCTGTCACAGCGGCACTTGCTGGTCTGCTGCTATGGCATTGCCATGCAAATTGACAATAAGTCGGAAAGATCAGCAGGCTGCGGAAACGTAGGAAATGTTTTAGTACTTGAATACATGTCAAAGCCTGCACGTACCGCGATCCACTGCAGGATCGACAATCCATCGAGTACAGAGCTGCTACATGTTGCTGTCAACGGTGGTCACGAATGTCTCTGATACAAGCAGCTTAAAGGCGACTCACTGATGACAATTACGAAGCGAGGTGAAGTTTGCACAGTGAGCATGGCATGACAAACAACAGCGTCACACGTGAGGCACTGGAAATTCATATGATACTTGCGCTTGTCCATATCCACTGAGGCAACTAACGGCGTCCAGGTGCCTAGGTTTTCGTTTTGCGCCACTTCTCAAGCAAGTCTGCCTCCACGGGGCACTTCGTTGAAGTAAGAAACATTTCTTGCACGGCAGTCGCTAAGATAGCGGTGAAATGCCGCTGTAACGCTCACGAAAAGCATGGGAAAGAGGCATTTCACACAGCCGCCTTCGCGCATCTCCACGCAACGTACCTCCAAGTTGACTATGTTCAAGGTCATCTTCTCCACGGAAAGCCTCAATCAACATATCACACGTCTGCCTCTCGTTTCAGTCTTCATAGAACGCGCCAGACACCATCATCACCTTGGGGACACCAAAGGCCATTCTGGTCTTTGATCGCGCCGATTGAAATGAACCAAGCCTCCATCCCGAACGGATCATCATTTGCGCCTGCAGGAATAATCGAATTCTCGTTCCAGGTGCCATATTGCCGCATTGGGTCTGAGTCGAAGACGGGTCGCTCGTAGTCATTCTCGGCATGAGCATTGACGTCGTTGGACTTTTCGACTGCATCCCTATCTTCAGCCCCAGGAACCTCGTCATTTGGAATGAGCCTATCGAGAAGAGTCCCTGGCAGAGCTTCCGACGTGTGCGCAGCCGCATAGCCCAGCGAGTGGTTCTGTACATGGTTCTTATTTGTGTCCTCGGACACATCTCTTTCCGACGGCTGCGAACTGGACTTGGCAGAATCTAGGCTGGGAGCTGAGGCACACAGACGTACATGAGCACCAGAAATTTTCTGCTTTTTCCGGGGACTTCCACTCTTCTCGAGTATGTGGCTGCTCTCAGTCATTTGAAGGGATCGCTTATTCGTCCGAGAAGTGCGGTGTTCTGCGGCGACGGCGATCGATGCCGTGAAGTTGGATCCTTCGCTGCCACTGCCATCTGTTTTGGCCTGCTGGGACTCTCCCGGCCTGTAGCTGAGCTGGCTGTCTGTTGAAGGTTCCTGCAAGTCTGTGGGACCAGGGCGAGCACTCTCGCTGTCACTGTGACCGTCCGCGGCCTCCTTGGAAGCTTTCTCGATACCTTGGAGCGGAGCACCAGGAGTATTGTGGGATCCAATGGCCCTACCCGTGGCTGCTTGCACGAGCTTCAGGTGCGTACTTTTCTTCGCGCCATTGCTCTTGCTGTAGTTGAAATTCTTTGTGCCTGTGGTGATTGGGACCACCACAAGCTCCTTCATTGCGTGGCGACCACCTTTGAATAAGTTCAAACAAGCCCGCTTGTTAGTCAGAAGAGTGTCGAGTATTGCTTGTAGACACCGCTTTGCGCTGAGGCTACTCTCTCCCTTGCTAGTGGACTTTATGACTTCGAATAAGCTCAGACCGTGCACATAGTACTCACACAGCACCTCCACAATGTTGACAGCAAGTGCTGATATTGCCAATCGTCGCTTTTCGGGTGTGTCGAAATGGTTCTCCAGGAAGTCGCCAAATTCAGTCGCCATTTGAGACTTTAATAGCCCATATTCAGCGAGCCCTGATGTGACGGGCATGGTGGTGATTGCCTCAAAGACTTGGCGTTGGGCTTGGAGTTTGTTGTCTATAATATCATCGATGTCGTCGATGTCCGGGGTAGGACGTCGTGTAGCACTCTCAGAATAAGCTCTAGCTGCTTCTGCATCGAATTGATGCATTTATCCGCCCAGCTGAGGTAGAGGATAGCCAGAGTCGTTCCCTGAATCGATTTTCGGAAAGTTCTGCAGAGCTGTCGAGCCAATCTGCGGTGATTGTAATCGCTGTCCAACGACCCCACCGGCACGCCATTGCAACCTCTGCGCCTCTTGCAGGTTCTGCAAAGCGACAGAGTCACCGACCGCGTAGTATCGATGTGGTTTGAGAAGAGACGCGACCGTGAACACCATAATGCGCACGTGCGGAGCGATATTTGACTCGAGAACCCGATCGGACGTCTCCAGTAGAGAAAGCATCTGGCCTCGAGGGATCTCTTGCCCACCGAGGAGCGCTGCCCACAGTTTGCGCATGAGACTCCTTGCATAAGAAGGGACGTCAGTGGCTTGATCTCGATCGGATGTTGACATGCCATCGGGCAATATGGTTTGCTCCAAGTGCATGAGGCTAACGGCCGCCAACTGAGTCAGCTTTCTGATGCCTACATTGACTGCTGACTGGGAAGATATGTTGTGGGCACGCTCGAGTTTGGCTGATAGATTCGCCCTCGAGAAGAGCTTCAGATGACTACAAGCAGCCCGTCCAGGACCCGCGAAGAAGAGGATATCCAGAATGTCTTGAAAATCTGAGCTTGTCGCGCTCTGGGCGCTGCTGTTCTGTTGCCTCGCCGAAGCATATACAGCTTTCAACGTCTGCATTATAGCAGGTATATCTCGTAATTCTTCAGCGAGTCCGTGATGAAGGGCTTTCTTGATCACGTCCGACTTGTTGTCAGTGTCGATGCCATGATAGGCATCTCTCAAAGTCTGTTGTCGACCATAGTCATTGGGGAAGATGAAGTGGCCATACTCGGCCACGAGTGCAGCCTCCGCATGAGTTTGAATAGCAGAATTGACAATCTCTTGGCTGGTCATTGTCGCGGGAGAGGGGGAAAGCAGGCCGTCCGGCCGCTACGGATTTGCCTATGGTCGGTTCCCCTGGCAGATCTCCTGGTGGAGACTGCCGATAATGAATGCGACGTGCGGCACGGCCATCAGGGAAGTGAGCGGCGACTCAATCGCTCCGGTTAGTCGAAGTCGGGTTGGCGGGGTTCAATCAATGTACGAACTGCGGTGAAGAGCTGTTATACTCTGATGTCTTGGCTTGGAAACAACGCCAAAGTGGTGACGCAAGCGCGGTCGAGACAGGAGCAGAGCTGATGCTGTCGAAGATGTCGGGATGGTGCAAGAGACACTGTGGATAGAGATCGGGCTTGTTGAAAGCAGACCGCCAAGCAAGTGGGAACGCAGGCCTGCGGCCCGTGCCTTACTATTCTAGGCGAGGTGAATAATCGTGAATGCCTTCTTCGAGTCGGGATCATAAGCAAGCAACCTAACTAGCCGACCCGCCAAACCCTAGGAGCATTTCTTTGCTTATGCCCTGGCCAATAGGACCCATTTATGAATTGCTGAATCGCGTTATCAATCACTTTCGCTTTCTCGCTATCTCCAGCTGAGTGATAGGCTTCTGACATCGTGCGGTGCCGACCACCAACATCGAAAAGGATGTGATTGCCATACTCGCCCACAAATTCTGCCGTCACGTCCGCGTCCAGAGCTAATTCTCTCCATCTCACCAGGGGACTCTCAGACGCATGAGTGCTATGGTCTCGGTCGTAGTTGCCCGCCCCGACAGATCTCCTGATAGTTGCGGCCGGTGTTGGCTCTCAGAGACGACTTGCCCATCAAGTTGTGCAGCGCGCGCTCGCTCGCTCAATGGACAAGAATGTGGGTGGGTAGAATTTAAATTCGTCTCCAAGATCTGTAGCGACAGACTCTTGTGCGAAATCGAGACTCGAGAATGTTGCTTGTGTACCGACACAGGTTCAATCGTAGCCGACCAGAGTGGATGCAGTTATCAGTTTGATCCAAGGGGGACGGTGAAGATCACGCTTGTCGACTGCAGACCGCCAAGCAAGTGGAAACACAAGCCTGTTTCAAGCGAGGTGAATGAACGTGAATGCGTGGCATACGGCAGGACTGGGGGACGTGACAAGGTTGTCTTCCAGCTCTTGTCTGAAATACGTCTTCTCTCCCGCCTTGTACATGTTCATCTCTCGCAATATCTCGACCGGCATCTGTAATCGATCTGCGACTTCCTCCATGGCAGTTTCTGTGATGAACACCCGACTCTTGACGTGATTCGACGTCTTCCATCCCACTCGGGGATTGGGTGTCCAGAGGAAAGGAATCTGCTGGAATACTGGCATAAAGGCCATGCTCAGCAGCTGCGGATATCGTCGAGCCAGCTCAGATGCCAAGTAGATGTTTGCCAGCTGCGACACGGCGAAGCGCATCCATTCTCCACCCCAGGGAAGGAGTCGGTTTATCATTTCCGGTGCTGGTTCCGTTTTCGGATCCACATGGAGCGACTGAAGATGAATGCCTCCTGGTGGGCAGGGCATGTATCCTTCACTTGTCTGAACTACGATCCTGAGATCCTCGCTGTGCAGCCTGCTCCTGCTTCGAGTCGAGAATCATGAGCAAACCACCTGCCCAGCCGATCCGCCCAACCCTGGGAGCTCTTTTGTTTTGCTGAGACTCTCAACGATAGGATCCATTCATGAACATTCTGTAGCCAGGATTTTCGTGCTACGCAGCCGGAAAGCGCATTCTTCGATCTGTTGGAATGTGTGAAGTACGCTGAATCATGACTGACGCCAGGGCGTCGGAGAAGATGATGAAGGGCGACAATATAAGTGCGTTGGGTTTGCATTTGAGTATAAAGTATCCGTCTCGCCAGCCGCAAGGAGACAATATAAGTGCGTTGGGTGTGCATTTGAGTATAAAGTATTCGTCTTACCGTCCGCAAGGAGCAGGCCTGTGAGCAGTAGCTCCTGTGACTTGATGATCGATCGCATCGCCCCTCGTGGCCAGTCCTTCGAGTCGCAAACCATCGCAATTGAGCCCTCTCGTGGGCGGCGCTGTTCGAACGAAGATGAAGGAAGGTACAGGTCGCGAGCAGATCCAAGTCTTGACTGTATCTGCCAATATCGTTTGTACGGCTCCGTTGCATGCCGCTGGCAACTTTTGCTGCAGGACCCAGATCAGCTTGGGAAAGGCTCTGATATAGCTTCTTGTCTTCGGATTTATACGCAACGTCGCCTTTGCAGGAGCGATGGACGCCATCCCACCGCCAGCGATACAGGCAAATGTTGCTCAGATCAGGTGGAAGCTAAAGTGGCGTCACCATCTTCTCCAGCTCATGAGACCAGCTGTGGAGGTGCAAGAGTATTAATCGTCAATCCTGCCATGACTTCAGTGTAGTATCAAGAGAGACTAGAGTGAGAATCCACTGTGGATGGTGGAAGATTGGGAAAAGCTGTAGATCGGAAAGTTTACAGGAGTTCGGAGCAAACAGATGACAACTTTGAGCTTGAGGACAACAAAGAGCGTTTTGCAAACGCGGCCGTTTGAACAATGAGACTGTGAGCAAACGAGTTGATGCAGCTGCTGGATCCTACGAATGTGGATGAGGACATATTTGCCACGCCGTTGCGCAATGGCCCGAAGACTATTGAGAGACCTGCACGAAGCCGGAAAACAGGCTGAGAGTGGATGCCTTGGGCGGATTCACGTCTCTTGCCTGGTTGTGCTCGTAGTAAACGACTCTGTGATGAGTGCCAAAATCGCGAATGGACGCGGTTGATGGGCTTCGATTGATTCTGCGGGTGTTACTACAAGGTGAAGTCAAGTTGCGGAAGGCGAAGTCATCGGCTAAGCCTCGGGCTGACCAGGGTGGTCACCAACAACTGCTGGGACCACGACAACAACAACGACAGCATCGTCAGCTGAATGGAATCAAATATGCAACCGAAGCTTTCTTCACAGCAGTTTGAAGTACTTCGGGAAGAATCAGCATCTGACAATGGCGAATGCGATTGCAGCGGACGACATGCTCGCTGTCCCCAAAACATCACCGCGTAAAGGCTGACGCGACTCATGCGTCTGGTGTACCAACTCCGAGAACATTGACATATCATACTGCGGTGCCGACAGGAGACGCGTCATCCTACAATCGCCATGAGGCACCATACCACATTTACCCCCCTCGCACAACTTCGGCGCACAAATTCAGAAGTCTTTCCAATCAAGGAAGCCCAGCAGAACAAAAGTTGCTCAGTCAGCAACACACCGAGACCAGACCATTAATCCAGGCACAAACCAGGATTTGAAGGATCCTCCGACACGCCGTGCATAAGCATGTTCCAGATCTCATGCGCGTCTCCAACAGCGAGACGTTATCTCCATCCTTAAGTCCGCGTGCAATGGCAGCTGCTTGCTATAGCAATGAGTGTTGTGGATACACTATGTTGGTTGGCGATCGCTGCGGGATTATCGTTCCGTACACACAACGTATATTGGTGAATACGCGTATTGGGGGATACAGCTACCAACAAAACCTTAGATCTATGTTCTAAGGAAGCTTATCCTTTCCTGAATAGCGTTACTACTCGTCTCTCTCATTTTATCCTGCCGTGTTAAAGGTTATAGACTCTCCACTACGGATGTGCAAACAATCCGTGAACTCTACGGCGCGGTAATTTCCCCTCGTAGCAAATCCTCCTCGGAATTTCCGAAGTCGTTTTTGATCCAGCTACTACAACAACTATACCCGAGAGGGCTACCGTCTACTAACATTAACGCTCCTTACAATCGCCCACGTAGTATATCCAGTAAACCTCCGCTAAACGAGCCAGCCGTGTAAATCGCGAATCCCGCGCCATATACGCGCACTGTACTCAAATTCACATCACTAGCAGCTCCTGACTTACAGCTCCCCGAGCTCTTCCCAAAAAAGTGGAGCCCACCAACCACCCTGCACGAAGTCCAAGCTCCCCCCGCCGAGACGGCGATACCACCTCGTAGCTCCATCGACCACGCTGACCTGCAGCACACGCAAAGCAACAAGCACCAATCGCTAGGGGATCATCATCATGACATAGCGTCGAACACAGTCCCGACAGACAGGGGAAGCTCAGGACGATATATGAAGCGGATTTCCTCTACAGAAATCCGATCCACCTTCTTTGGATCGTCATCCACAACATCAAGTCTACCACGATTCTGATCCCAATTCGTTTCACATCATCGACAACATTAACAACTGAAAAAAAATAAAATAAAAAAAATGCAAGCCGCCGAACCCCCCCAAAGCACCCTCGCCTACCACCGCATCCTCTCCCCGTCCGCGGGAGTGCGCGTGAGCCCACTTTGTCTCGGGGCGATGAATTTCGGCGAAGCATGGAAAGGGTTCATGGGAGAATGCAGCAAAGAAACCACGTTCGAGATGTTGGATTACTTTTACGCGTAAGCCACAAAAGCCACTTGTCAAGGACGAGGAAGCGCCGAGAGAGAAAAAGGAAGAGAGAGAGAGAGAAAGATAGAGAGAGAGAGAGAGAGAGCTAACAAGCGTGGTGCGGGGTTAGACAAGGTGGGAATTTCATCGACACGGCGAATGCGTACCAGAATGAAGAGAGCGAGATGTGGTTGGGGGAGTGGATGGAGGCGAGGGGGGTGAGGGATCAGATGGTGATTGCGACGAAGGTGAGTGGGTTGATGAGAAGGAACCAGGAACAGAGGAAGAAAGAAAGAAAGCAAAAAAAAGGAACGACATGCTGAAGGAGATGTGACGAACAGTACACCTCCGGCTACCGTCGCCACGCGGGAGGGATTCAAAGCAACTATACCGGCAACAACGCCAAATCCCTGCACGTCAGTGTGGAAGCGAGTTTGCAGAAGATGAAAACGTCCTACATTGACATTCTGTACGTGCACTGGTGGGATTTCACGGCGTCGGTTCCGGAAGTGATGAAAGCGCTCAATACTGTGGCCGACCAGGGCAAGATTCTGTACTTGGGAGTGAGCGATACGCCGGCGTGGATCGTGGCCAGGGCGAACCAATGGGCGAGAGATCACGGGATGCGACAGTTTGTCGTGTACCAAGGACGATGGTCCGCCGCGGATCGGGATTTCGAACGAGAGATCATTCCCATGTGCGAGGCGGAGGGAATGGGTCTGGCGCCGTGGGGAGCTCTGGGAGGAGGTGATTTCAAGACGGAAGAACAGAAGAAGCTGCAAGAGGGCCGCAACATGGGCGCGATTGGACGACCGCCGAATCCGAGAAATGCAGAGGTTGCCAAGGTGCTGGAGAAGGTTGCGGAGAGGAAGGGCACGCTCATTACCAGTGTTGCGTATGTTTTTCCGAGCGGGGCCGCGAGATGGAGCTGACTTTGCAATTGCAGGCTTGCCTATGTCATGCACAAGACGCCCTACGTTTTCCCCATCGTCGGCGGCCGGAAGATCGAGCATTTGAAAGGCAATATCGAGGCGTTGAGTAAGTGCGGCACCGCAGACGGCGGAACAGAGAGCTAATTGTGCCGCAGGTCTCAAGTTGTCGCAAGAAGACGTGGACGAGATTGAATCGGCGTATCCGTTCTCAATTGGCTTCCCGATGAACATGCTGTTCGGCAGCGACACACCCAAGAGTACCACTGGTGGAGATGTCGTGCTGACCAAGATGGCCGCGCATATTGATGTCGTCCCGCGCCCAAAGCCTATTGAGCCGCGCGAGAAGCCGTGAGGGTAAATATAGTCCCCGCGCGGTTGGTTGAGTCACGAGGTGCGTGGGTGGGAAGAGCGACGGTTGGAAGCATCAAGCAGGGTTGTTCAACAAGTATGACGACTGCAATACACGATTCACGTAATACCGTGTTGCGTTCTGCAGACGTGAGTGAAAAAGCTGAGACGGCACTGATCAATGCGACGCAAGGATGGTGCAGTAGAATGGGCCGTCAGAGCTACCGCGGGCTTCCAGACGTCCGTCGGAAGAAAAGTTGCCTTCCTGGGTTCGCGACGTTTCCGGGGTCGTGGCGGCGTGTGCTCCTTGCTTGGCGGCACAAAGACGTTGTTATGCCATGCGTCGGGCGTGCGAATCTCCTTGCTTACCCCTCACCTCGCCGTCGTTGTGATGCAGCCATCCAACGTCGATGCATCTGCAGTGCGTGCATGGTGATGGCATGTCGAGTCTCGAGAAGGACAACAAACAAGGCGAGCCGGATGGTGATACCGAGCAGAAAGCAATCCGTAGCCGGAGAGGCGTTTGGCAAGGATGCAAGCAGGGAGGTTCGTGAGACGAGGCCGCAGGGGGTGCGGGTATTGGTCCGGAGCTGGACCCAGTGTTGCGATGCCTGCCACGATCGTGCAGCGCGACGATGGAAGTGTGAGAGAAGTGGTGGTGGTGAGAGTGGTGGTATTTGTGCTGCCATGGGAGTGTTTCAGGATGGAGTTCGTCGACGCCGAAACGGGCGAAAGCTGCTCTTCACGACGATCTTCTCATTTCGCTTCAGCCATTGAGCCAATCACGAGGCGCGCTGTGGTGACGGGGATGCTGCTGTAAATGAGCAGCAACACGACGGTCTGAGCTCGCCGTGTATGTTTCTCACCCACGCACGGGAGGCCCTCGACCTCACCTTCCTCCTCCGTGTCGCTGTCGCTGCGAGCCG
>ANSM01006031.1:0-14153 GCA_000347735.1 Cercospora canescens BHU | reverse complement strand
GGCAGCGGCTGCTCTGGTGCCCGTTCATACGTCTTGGACTGATTGGCGACCGGCGCTACAGGATGCTCTCTCGGTGTGGTGGGAGTCATGTTCTCTCTAAGCAGAGAGTCCCTCGCATCTTGGAAACGTCGCACGCCGGCATCTGCCTGGCCTTCGGACGCGTTGCGCGGTCGCTCATTCTGACTCGACCTTCTCGCCGCATTGTCGCTGACGGCCCTCGATTTGTCGTTTCGTACTCGGCCGTTTCCGTCGACTCCTGGGTCGCCTCTGCCGCTTGCAATGCTCTTCTGGCGCGCTCGTTCCTCTGCATGCGCGACCCTCGCCCGCTTCTCCTCCTTGCTCCAGGTCTCGAGGTTCTGCAACGGGCTACGATCGGGCACAGAGCCTCGCCTCACGTGGTCGGAGATGTTGCTGGCATTGCTGGCTTGCCGCTGCTTCGACGACTGCGGCACATGGACGGTCCTGGGAGACATGAGGTCGGGGCTCCACGGCTTCGAGCGCACATTCGTGGGCACATAGTTGGGGTCCACTTTCAACGTTGGCTTCGGCTCGGCATCGGGATCTGGGAAGGTAGTCCTGAATTCGTCGTCTGGGTTGACGACTCTCAGCGGCTCGGTGGTCGGCGGGTCCATGGTATTGCTGCGCTCCCTCCGACGGGCATTGGCCCGTGAGGCGCCGGTGGAAGCATTGGGCGGCGGTGCGGTAGGGTCGGAGAAGGAGCGTTTTTCATTGCCGGGTGGGAGGTAATAGTGGTAGGGAGGAGCGTTATTAGTGGGCAGCTGCTCGAAGACATCGGTTTCGGGATTGCGCGACCAGAGCCCGCTCTGCCTGCGTTCGTGAGACATGTCGTGATGTGTGTGTGGGAGCTCTACATGAATCGCGTCGGCAAGCTCCCGCGTGGTGTTCTTCGGCTGTGCTTCTAGTCACTGTACGGTGGTTAATTATAAGTCGAAGCCATCCTTCGCACGGGTGTCAGCCGCTTCCTGCAGACAGATGTAACAACAACAGCAGCAGCAATGATAATGACAACGGTGCCGTCAACGGCTGCCACCTTCCAAAGTGCTCGCACATACACACAACGCGCACGATGTACAGTCCCTGGAACGAAGGATATTCCAGGGAAATGGGGCAGAGTGAGGAGGAGGTTGGCCGTCTCCTGCAACAGCTTATTTTATTCGGTGGCTGGTATGCCAACTTCTGCCCTCCTCGGCGGTCACGTGTGCATGCATACAGTATACATACATACAGTAGTTAGCGTAGAGTGCAGGACATGCACGAGCCCTGCCCGGTGGACAAGTGGAATGATCATGGCAGTGTGTGCGGCCGGAGATTTTGTACGTCAGCTTCGGGCGAGTTGAGTGCATCTCGCCGACGCCCAGCCAGCTCCACACGTTTCACCGATCCCTGGGAGCTGCGGAGTGGTGGTGCGCGGGCGCCGAACGACACAAAGAGCCACGCTGAGTCCGGCTGCCAGATAAACTCTATTGGTCTTTGGCTGCACATTTGCTTGCGGACACTTGCGGACACCTCTCCATCTCCCGGCACACATCTCACCTCATTCGCATCCACTCTCTCCCTTCTGCACTGCCTCTCCCGCTAATACGTTCTCCTCGTCGCGCGGCGGATGGCGACGTGACCCTCGCCTCTCCCATCCCATTCCCCCGCCAGCTGCCTCGTTTCCACCACCATGAAGTGGTCCACTCTCCTTCCCACCGTGCTGGCCGCCACAGCTTGCGCAGCAGACTCCCCACAGCGAATACGCGATTACGACCATTTCGATTACTATGCCGTCCAAATCCAGCCGGGGCAGGACCCCCAGGCAGCCGCCAGAGAAATCGGTCTCGAGTACGACGGGCCCCTGGGCGAGCTGGACGACCATTACATGTTCCGCACCGCACACCGCCAACACGACTACGATCACATCCAATCCCTCAAGAGTGACCTGAAGAGGCGGCGGCGGAAACGAGAAGCGGGCGCCGACGGCCCTCACGTCCTCGACTCGGTGCGTCTGTCCAAGAAGCAGGAACTGCACAAGCGATTCCCCCTCGAGAAGCGGACTGCCCCTTCGCTGGACTACCTCAACAAGATTCTCCGGCAGGGCAATTTCCCTGGGGCGTCGCAGTTCGACGAAGCTGCTGTGGCGCAGCAGAACGAGGTGGCCTTGAACTTGAGCATTTCCGACCCCATCTTCAAAGAGCAATGGCATCTGTTCAACAATGTCGAAGTCGGCCACGACATCAACGTCACCGGCGTGTGGATGGATGGCGTCACCGGCAACGGCAGCACCGTCTGCATCGTCGACGACGGCCTCGATTTCCACAGCAACGATTTGAAAGACAGCTACTTCGCCGCTGGCAGCTGGGACTACAATGATCCTGGCCCAGATCCGCTCCCCCGCCTCTCCGACGATCGACACGGGACAAGATGCGCCGGTGAGATTTCCGCCGTGAAGAACGACGTGTGTGGTGTTGGCGTGGCATATGGCGGTCGTGTCGCTGGCGTTCGCATCCTCAGCAAGGTCATCTCCGACGCCGACGAGGCGGAGGCCATGAACTACGCATACCAACAGAATCACATCTACTCGTGTTCATGGGGCCCGCCCGACGACGGCACTGCCATGGAGGCGCCTGGCATTCTCATTCGGAGAGCCATGGTCCAAGGTGTGCAAAAAGGTCGTGGGGGCCTTGGCAGCATTTACGTCTTCGCCATCGGCAATGGCGCCGCCAACGACGACAACTGCAACTTTGACGGCTACACAAATTCCATCTATTCCGTCAGCGTGGGTGGCATTGACCGCAAAGGTCGGCACCCGTACTACAGTGAAAAGTGCTCTGCGCAACTGGTCGTAACCTACTCCTCCGGCTCTGGCGATGCCATTCACACCACCGACGTCGGCGCGGACAAGTGCTACGTGAATCACGGCGGCACGTCTGCTGCTGGTCCCCTCGTGGCAGGAATCTACGCTCTCATGCTCGAGGTGAACCCCAACCTTACCTGGAGAGACTTCCAGTGGATCACCGTTCTCAACGCTGTCAAGCTCGACCAAGGTGATGACTGGCAAATGAACAAGGCGATCGGTCGTGAGTTCAGCCATCAATACGGTTATGGCAAAGCAGATGCCTGGGCATTCGTCGAGGCCGCCCGAAATTGGACCAACGTCAAGCCCCAAGCATGGTACTTCAGCCCGTGGCTACACGTCAAGCAAGCGATCCCGGAAGGCCAGGATGGCTTGGCATCAACATTTGAGGTCACTGAGGAGCATCTGAAACAGGCCAACCTCGAGCGCGTCGAGCACGTGACTGTGACCATGAACGTCAAGCACACCCGTCGAGGTGACCTGTCGGTGGATTTGATCAGTCCGTCTGGAATCAAATCCGAAATTGCGACACATCGTCGAAATGACAACGCACGAAGCGGCTACTCCGACTGGACATTCATGTCTGTGGCCCATTGGGGCGAATCGGGAGTCGGCAAATGGACCGTCATTGTCAAAGACACTCGCAAGAACTCCCACCAGGGCACTTTCATCGACTGGCACTTCAAGCTCTGGGGTGAAGCGATTGACGGAGAGAAGCAGCCACTCCTGCCCATGCCAACGGATCACGATGACGATGATCACGATGTCTATACTGTTCCCACCCAAACGGCGACTGCACACACGACATCTGTTGCCCATCCCACCGATGTCAATGGCTCGCCAATCGGCAATCCCACTGATCATCCAAATCGCCCTACCAAGCCCAAGCCGACGGCCACCACCACAGCTGCCGCGGTGGAGAGCGAAAAGCCCACGTCCGGCGCAGACGAGGACACGAATCCGTTCCTCCCGTCCAAATGGCCGACATTTGGAGTATCGCGCAAGACGATCTATTGGATTTATGGTGCAGCGTTCCTCATTCTGACATTCCTGATGGCACTCGCTGTCTGGATGCTCTGTGTCCGACGCAAGCGACGCAGACTCGGCGACTTGGGCGAATTCGAGATGGTAGAGCAGGACGATGCAGACGAGTCGGCACCTCTTGCAGGCAAAGGCCGTGCGAATGGAAAGCCGCGTCATAAAGGCAAAGACCTGTACAATGCATTCGCTGAGGGCAGCGACACAGACGAAGCAGAGGCCTTCGACATTGGAAGTGATGATGAAGATGACCACGAGAATTTTGGCGAAGGAAGCTCGAGTGGAAACAGCAGCGGCAGCACGGACAGAGCGCACCCCGCCAGACATGAACGGTATAGAGACGAAGACCCCGAGAAGGTCGGGCTCGACACATGAGGATGTTTTCGAGCGCCATTGAGGCATTTTTAGTACGTGCATGGGATGGCGCTGATAGCATTGCGGGCAGCATTGCATGGGTGTATGTAAATACGGAACAATTCTGTGCATTTTCTTCGTCACGACAACGTCGCTTAACAGCATTTCTATCCGCAATGTTCCTGATCGCCAAGTCCGACCAGATTCCAGCTCGGCGAGCTTGACTCGATCTTGATGACCCTGAGTTTGTCGGCCTCGCACTCGAACATCAAGGATATTCTGCAAGACTGAATGAATGCACATCGCATCATCTGTATGGTGATATCGCGACCACCTCGGCACCGTGCGGCGTTCTTTCCAGGCTTACAAATAATGCGAGTCTCCTCGTTCCGCTGTGCGATGCCGTTGCGTCAGCTGCCGCGGGGCACCTGGACACCAACAACACCAACGAACAGCGCATACCGTTCGCTGTTTCTGACCTCCCACATCCCACCGTTACCAGCGAAGAGCAGTTTGAAAGTTCGCAATCATGTCAATGGCCAACTATTCCGACCCTCATGTAGGTCAGTGAACTTGCTCCCTGCTCCGCAGAAGCGTTACAAATCATCTTCGATAGAGTCCTCTCAATCGCCATTGAAAGGCTTGTGGAGACCAACGCACCTCCAACGACTGTACTACGGGCCAAACAGCGTCAAAGACCACCTTCTGGAAAGTTTGCCCAGCAAAAAGTCCAAGGCATTCATCCTCACAGGCAACTCCCTCGCCACCAAGACCCCTCTGATCAAGCAGGTCGAGGAACAACTCGGTGACAAACACGCCGCAACCTTTAGCAAGATTGGCCAACATGCTCCCATCAAGGAACTCGACGAGGCGACTTCCCTCGTGCTCCAGGATCCCTCCATCGACACCATCATCTCCATCGGCGGCGGCAGTCCCATTGACAGCGCAAAAGCCATCTCCTATCGCTTGAACGAAAAGCAAAAGGGCAAGTGGATCTACCACATCACCATTCCCACCACCCTCAGTGCAGCAGAATGCACACTTGGCGCGGGCTATACTGGCGAAGACGGCATCAAAACGGGCGTGGCCCACGCAGAATTGGCTCCGCATGTCGTGATCTACGATAGCAAATTCGCTCTCGAGACTCCCGAATGGCTGTTCAAAAGTACCGGGCTACGCGCGCTCGATCATGCGATGGAGTTGATGTACCACCCTACGGCGACCGAGATGCCCGCAAGGCAGAATTGTCTGCTCGCGGCGCAAGGGTTGTTCGAGGGCTTGAGGGAGTACCATCGGAATCCCAAGGATGAACAGGTCATCACGAAGTTGCAACTCGCTGCGTTCCAGTCGTTGGGGTTCTTGGCGCTGAATGTCAAGGGTGCTCTGGGGTTGAGCCATACCTTGGGATATGCGCTCGGAAGCCCATTTGGCATTCCGCATGGAATCACGTCCTGTCTCACCCTGGGGCATGTGGTGAAGCTGAAGGCCGAAAGCTCAGCGGATGATGCGAAGCAATTGGCCAGGATGGCACCTTTCGTCGGTGTGGCGAAGAGTGGGGATGATAAGAAGGATGGAGTGGCCGTGGGAGAGGCGATTTTGAAGTTGGTTGAGGACATTGGATTGAAGACGACGTTGACGGAGAAGGGTGTAGGCAAGGACCAGGTAGACTGGATCGTGAAGATCGCAACGAAACAGGAGAGCGGTCCGGTCTATGACAAGGTGAAGGCGTTGGTGGAGGGTTTGTACTAGTTGTGCTGCTAAACCCTCACAAACTGGTGGAACGATATGTGAGATCGATTGCAGGCGCCGATCTAAGCAAAGTCAGAGATATCATGGTAGACATGGATACTCACAGAACGAGCTGCAGGAACAACACGGCAGGCATTTCTGGGATAAGACTGGTTGTGTACAAGGAAAGCCATCGGACTGCCCACTGTCCTCTTTGAACCCCCACTTTAGAGGCGTCGTTGCAGCGTCCGCCGCTAGTTCGGTAGAACTAGCTGATAGCCCCTCGCTCCGTGCATGCTACCCTCTCGTCCCGTGAAGTGTGTCTTTTGCTCCAGATTGATTCCAGCATCGCCATCAAGGTAGTTCAACACGGTGTCGCGCTCGGCAATTTCCCCCAGCAGGCCGGATGTTCTCTAACTAGCTGCCATGAGACAACAACGAAACCAGAGTCTGTACTGCGTTCGCACTGAAGCTAGCCTCCACTCGGACAGGGCTGTGACAAGCAGCCTTGGAATTGTAGGCGAGGAAAGCTCAATTAAGGGCACGCTTGCATCGCATATGCGAAAATAAGCCATACCTCCTGCACCACAAATCACGACACATGAAGAGACAACAACTTCTCCGCATTCCGATGATACAAATCCTCCACCTCCTCATTGCCAAATAGCTCCTTGACCCCACGATCCATCTGCCCCAACAGCAGCTGCACGCCATCAGCGCGCGTAAACGGGAAATCCGAACCATACATCAACCTCGAATGCGACACTCCGACACCATACAACAGCCCTCGAATCTGACTCGGAAACGCAAACCCCGCCATGTCGAACCAGATCTGCGTCTCGTACGTTTTCTTCACGTCTTCTTCGTCCATGGCTTGCCACGGCCCGGGGACTAATTTTCCGAAGCCCGTCCATCGAGATAGGAGAGGTGGAGAAGCGCCTCCGAGATGCGGGAGGATGATGCGCAGATCGGGACTGCGCTGGATGGTGCCGCTCATGAAGAGGTTGGAGACGACTCGCGCGGTGTCGAAGAAGAAATCGAGCATCGGGGTGGGGACTTTGCCGGCGAAGGGGGTGGCTTTGATGGGGCGGTCGCCTGCTGCGATTGCTTCTGGGGAGCAAGGGCATTGTGGGGTTGTGGGGTGGATAAAGAGGAGGGCTTTGCGTTTGTTGAGTTCGTGGAAGATGGGGTCGAGTTCGGGGTCGCCGAGGTAGATTCCGTGGGTGTTGGTCATGAAGACGAAGCCGTCGCAGCCTTCTTCGATGGCCTTGGGGATTTCTTCCAGGCTGCCTTGGATGTCCGGAAGAGGAAGTGCGGCGAAGTAGCCGAAGCGCGAAGGATGTTGTTTCTTCAGGTCTGATGCGTATTTGTTGCATTCGCGGGTCAGCGATCGTGCCAGGTCGTCGTTGCCGGGGACAATGTGACAGCCAGGACTTGAGATGGAGAGAATGGATTTCGAGATGTTCAGCTTGTCCATGAGGTCCAAGTGTTCTTCTGGGGACCAGCCAGGTACATATGGCATGCCGTCTGGGTTGGCATGGCCGTGTTGCTTGAGAGCTTCTTGATAGACTGGTGGCAAGAAATGGGAGTGCACATCGATCTTGTGAGGCATGTCGGATGCCATGGTTTCGGCGGGATGAACGCGTCGACGAGTGGCTATCGCAGGTAAGAGATGGAGATGACTATGAGAAGTGGTGGACTTGGAAACAGGCTGTCAGCCTTCCGGTTGCCGCGATAGTCCCCGAATCAGCATGCATACAGTGGTATGCATGCTACGGGGAACGGAAGAACAGGATAATGGGATAGACAAGCTCCAGCAAGCAGCGGTAAAGATTCCGGCACGTCTCGTTTCGGGTCGTCATCAGCATCATCATATTGATCGGTCCGCATCTAGTACGCGCAGCATGTGTCTCACTGCACTACATCTTCTGAAGTGAAGACGATTCTGCCACAGCATGCGGTTGTGCGATCCCGAGCAACTGCAAGAAGTGGCGTGGTGGTAGCTTCAGTGCGCTGGCTCCCCACAGCACTCCACAACGGACTTCACTTCAGCTGCAGCACTAGAAGTCCGAAGACCACATTCTGTACGAGCTTTGCATGACCGCATTGCTTCGGAGTAGGATGCGATGATCCAGACCAGATTGATCGAGGGACACAATAAGATCGGAAGAAAATCGCTCCTGGAAAGGAATCCCCATGCAAGAGCTTCCAGCGTCAGCCGCAATCAAGGTCTAGTTCCAGACCCTGCCGATATTACAAGACGAAGATGGAGTTTCATCACCCGATAGCTTGATACAGCCGCTTTACAAAGCAGCAATAGCTGGCTTCGCTTCCTTCAGCATCTGCTCGAGTAGCATCGTGTTAGTATTGGCGGATTCGCAGCGCGCCTGACGGCAGCGGATGCCACACACTGGCGAGCATATTTGATGAGGCCCTTCAGCTCTTAACCGAACTGAATTTCCTATCCAGTGCTGACCTAGACAGCATTCTTCGAACATGGCATCTTTCCTCATCAAAGATGTTCGCATCTTCGATGGCGAGACAACTATCGAAAGCGGTGCCGTGCTAGTGGAGAATGGCAAAATCTCGAGAGTCTCTCATGAAGCGATCGAATTTGACGGAATGGTCATCTCGAAGCATGGCCATACACTGCTGCCCGGACTCATTGACGTCCATGTGCATTGCGATAATGCCAATCCCATTGCTCTCCCACAAGCACTCAGGTTCGGAGTATGTGGATCCTCCTACACTTCCTCCGCTCTGCAAATCACTTACCTTATCTGCAGTGCACTACGCTTTGTGACATGCACAACGAGTTCCCCAATATACAGAAGCTTCGTGAACAAGTCAAAGGTGGTGACTGCGCGGATATCAAAACCACGAGTTACGCAGCTACGATTCGCGGAGGCTGGCCGGAAGCCATTGTCTTAATGCTCAACGACAATCCCGACGCAAGTTCTCCCTCCCGCTTTCAACATTCCGTAACGCGAACTGGACTGACACTTCTCTCAGACCCGCGCCGAAATCGCCACCTGGCCCAAACTCCAAACCGTGCAAGACGGCCGCCAATACGTGCTCGACCGAGTTGCCGAAAACGTAGACTACATCAAACTCATGCACGAATCCGGTCTCGTCATGGGCGCCAACTTCCCCAAGCCCTCTCTAGACCTCCAAAAATCCATAATCGAAACCGCTCACTCCCACAATCTCCTCGTCATCGCCCACGCGACCTGCCTCCCCGACACTCTGGAAATCCTCTCCGCCGGCGCGGACGGCCTCACGCACACATTCATCGACGCACCGCCGACCGACGAGCTCATCGCAGCGTACAAAAAGAACGACGCGCATTGCAACCCCACTCTAGCGGCCCTGGGCTCGGGCACAAAAGAGGGAAAAGAAACCCAAGAGCGCTTCGCGCACGATCCGAGAGTGCGGCATCTGCTGGGCGAAACGGAAAGAGCACAAATGTGCAAGTGCATGGAATTTGCGAGGAAAGCGGGGACGACGTGCGAGAATGCCTTTGGGTCGGTCCGGAAATTGAAGGAGGCGGGTGTTTTGATTTTGTGGTAAGTCTCTGCCCGAATCTCTTTTCGTGCTCACAGCTCCGTGTGCTTGTGATACGGAATAGAGTTTCTGAGTGCTGATTTTTTTTTCGGCGTGACAGTGGCTCGGACGCTGCGGGCCCTGCAGTTGGCACAGCCTGGGGCCTCACAATGCATCAAGAGTTGGATTTGTTTGTGAAGCAATGTGGGTTCACGCCCGAGGAAGCTTTGACTTCAGCGACTTCTGCTCCGGCGAAAAGATTCCAATTTTTGGATCGCGGCATGATTAAGCCTGGTTTGCGAGCTGATCTGTTACTCGTCGAAGGCAATCCGCTGGAAGATATCTCACACACGTTGGATTTGCGGGGTGTGTGGACAGAGGGAAAACTATGTAGTGTCTACGAGGGCAAGCTGTGAGATCGAGGTTGTAGAAAGTGTTCGTTTCATCGTTGGCGGCGTAAATGAGGTCCTAGGGGTGGAGCCTGTGAATCTGCAGCTAGAAGTATGCCAGACCACCACCGTCTATGATCTCTAGATCGCTCCTTACTCCCCATGTATCAGTGCCCGCTCGGCCAAGCACATCTGCTCTTCGGGCAGCACCCAGCTCGCCAAGCCTCTTGATCAGGTTGCCGTCTACCACACCTCTTGCCCCGCCGAAACTTTCAGCCTCGACAGCTCTGTAAGCTCTGGGATTCAAGCCGGCAGCGTGCTCCAAGATAGCCGTGAGATGAGTCTGCAACGCCGAGAGCCTTCTATATGCAGCTTCATCGAGGGGTGTGACCAGTCCAATAGAGCCGGATGATGATGTCGTGAGCACATGATACAGCGACGGAGCGGCTTTCGTTGCTTGATCATCTGGGCCCCCACTCATGCCATTCGCCAGGTCTCGATCTTGTGTCTCGAACGGCTTCAGCGTGGAGGGTACAAGAAGCATGTTTGTCACAAATTGTCCAATGTGAAAGGTGCTCCGGTGCAGCAATCTCATCCCATTCACCGATTTAGGGTTCTCAGGATCGTATTGGAGCACGTGAAGATCCATATCGGCGTCCATGATGAGGATGTACAAGCCGCCATCGAACGGCAAGAAGTCTGCAGCCATGACTTCCATCTTGCTCTTGGGTGACTTGCCCATGACTGTGAGCTTGTACGGCTCTTCCGTGAAGCCACCGAACCAGAGGCCTTTCCATACGTCACCAGCCAACCACATGCCTCGACCAGGAAGGACTTTCATGGTATGTGTGTAACTCTGAGCGTCCAGGAATGCGACCGGCAAGCATGTTCCGTCCTCTTTGAGGCCGCGCACCATGAGCTTGAGACCTTGTGCAGTGCCGACGAACCCACCTGGGAATGGACCTGCCAATGCTGTGATAGCGCCTCTTGCCTGTTCCCGAGCGAGCTGATGAAGCTTAAAACCGCTTTCAGCAACACCAGGCTCTGGAACGACATCAATGATGTCGTAGATTATAATGGCTCCTTTGGCCGGCATATCTTCGCCACGCTGTGCAGCAGTCGATACCACCACGAGCGGCTTTTGCTCGTGAGAATTTTCCGATACCTCCAGCATCATGACTTTCATGTCAGTTACGGTCTCGAGGTACGGCAGCTGGATCGAATGCAAGACTTTGTGCGATGTCGCAGACACCAAGTGGACAGTGTACATCGGTACCTGAGGCCGGAGTCCAATATCATCCTGTTCCGGATGTCTGCCGTCTTCCCCAGCAAAGAAGAAGTCCACGTCCTTACAAGTCGCTACGACATAAACACACCTTGACTCGTGGTAAGCGACATGTCGTACGTCCTCACCAAGATCAACCTGTTCTGCACTCCATCCAGTGCCGTACCAAGTGTGCTCCGACAGTTGCATCTCTTGCAGCTCGTCGTTCGATGCCAATGCGAGGAAACCATGTTCGCAACCAGACCGGTGCACGGGTGACAGGGTCGATGCTTGTTTTGATGACTCGGTCCCTCGAACCTCAAATATTCTAGGCAGTGATGAGGACTCTTTCAGCAGCAGACATGCAGGACCACCGGGAATGCTGACAGCATGATAGTCCCCCAAAGTCACTCGCTTCAGCGGAGCCGGTCGATTATTGTGTTGCACTTCGGCCAACTGCTCGTTGAATTTTGGATTGTAGCAAAGAGGCACCTTTCGAAAACGCAAGCTTGAGTACCATGCGTCATCACTCGAGTCTTGCGGCCAAGCGAAAGGTTCGTAGAGCACCATGTCATCCAAAGCCGTCCGCACAACCACGTAGGGAAGCGTTGCGTGGTTTTGGCCGAGATCAGTCACCAGTAGTTCGGTCAAAGTGTCCTTGGTACCCACGCGACGCGCTGCGGCGTCAGCTGCCAGCACTGGTGGCAAATAAGGTAGATTTGGGGCTGAGTAGATCATTCGCAGCTCGGGTAAACTGAAAACGTGCAAAGCGCCGTCTGCGTTGAGTAGAAAGAGCGCTGCTTGGTTTCGTGTGAAATCTCCAGAGTAGACACAACCACTCAGCCACTTCTTCTCCGTGATGAGACCTTCACCTTCGAGAGGTTCAAGTTCACGGCCTTGGACCGCTTGTACTTGTACACTACTGTCGCCTCGGATGATCAAGACGTACGGATCGCCAAAGGAGATGTGTAAAATACTGAGATCCTCATCGGTTTCCTCGTCGGTCATTGGAATGATTTGATCCAGGGCCAGGGCTGCGTTATACGTTCGGAGTTCGGTGCGACGACATTGTACAACGATGGTGCCTTCAGCGACCGTGCCCATATCGATTGTTTCGCCTTCGCTTTCAAACTCCGGGGCATCTTGTTTGCTGTATACATCGTCGCTCTCCGCTTGAATATCGTATACCTTTGTGCCATTGTCTTCCGACACGAAAAGCAAATTATCGTGCTGAGCAAGAGCCGCATTCCGTTTCCTGGCACGAATTGCCCATGCTAACTTGGGTGTCCCAAGCTTGAGCGTGCGTCGCACCTCTGGAACCAGCTCACGATGAAGCAAAGTAAGCCTGCTGGCTCGCTTTCGTCCAGTGCCTGCGGCAAGCTCAAGGCGTTCTTTGCTTTCTCGTGGCCGGCCAAGGCATGCTTTACTGATCGGTCCGATGGCGGGTAGCTCGTCTTTGATGGCGAAGTGGTACGGCGAATCCGAATTGATCGCCGTGTCGGAGATGGCTCGCTTCTTGTTTTCGGGCGCGCTTTGGTACAAGTCATCGTCATCTTCCTCTTCTTCATCTTCCTCCTCATCCTCGCTGTTGTCCATCATTTGGGCATGCGACCGCTTCCGGCTCAGAGCTAAGGTGGGCCGCGTCCAGCCCAAAAGAGATGAGGCACCATCCTCACTGCCGACGAAGATGTGGTCGCTATCTAGTCGTGCTGTACAGGACGCTCCGGACAAGACCGCAGTGTTTCCATTCTCAGGTGTCGCTTTCTTCACATTGACTGCGCTGACGGTGCCTCCGAGCATTTGGAATGAAAGTATCGCCAGTGAGCCGTCATTCGTGACGATCAGTAGTTCTCCAGTCCTTCGATCCAGCAGCTCGATCCTGCAATCTTCTAGTTTCAGGTTCAGATGGGATTGATCTGCCATGCCAAAATCACTCTCTAGTGTGGCAAATTCATTGACGGCTGTGGCATTTGCCTTGCCATTTTGATCGATATGCACTAGTTCGTTAGTGCCAATAAGTAATGCACCTCCCACGGGCAAGGGCAGAGGCATGACCTTCCACAAAGTTGATGGCAGCTTCGGCACACTAATCAAGCTTGTTGCCTGTGTCTTGTCCAGATCCAAGGTGAGGACTGTATACGTGAGGATATCCTTTCGCTCTTCGAGGAGACTGTAGGAAGGTTCTACGGAGGCCGACAAGATGGCAAAGGTGGGGTCGCGATATTGATGCAAGAAGGCGAGATGTACAGCATGGCTGATGCTCGGTTCCAATTCCGTGAGAGCGAGTGTGAAGGAGGCTTTGTAGGGCGTCTCCGCCGCCTCGCCATTGACCTGTGGCAGCGATTCGGACCTCTTCAAGGTCGGCGGTGTCTGGTCGTGCTCGTATTCACCCTCTTCTTCTCCAGCCAGTTCATCCCCAATCTGTCTGAACGGCAATATGGCCAGCCGCCGCGCGCCGAATTTGAGAGCTGCGCATCGCGAACTGGGGTCGACGGCTAGGATGGATTCACAATCGCTGAGAGCAGGTCCAAAAGGGGGATTCACCACATTGTCTCCCTCGTAGAAGTGCAGGCTGATGGTGCTAATGCGATAATTCTCCTGGTCCCACTCCACCAAACTGAGCTTTGCGTCTTTGAATGCCAGAAGCACGGCTTCCCCTCCGGACTTGCTCTCGAGGATCTTGACACGCGCTATGGATGTGACCGTCCCCGCCAAGCTGTACTCCCCCACCAGCATCAACCGTGTCTGCCCTCCACCGCTCGTTGTACGCAGCTGAAAGACTTGTAGCAGCGATGTTTTCGCAATGACCAGGTCGTTCGATTCGGCGCTCAGAAACGGCAGCGACACGGCGTGGGTGACTGCCGTTGGGGGCACCAGCTCCGTGTAGCACTGCATCTCTTCTGCACCGCCGCCCAGTCCGCGCGCATGGGTGGTGTCGTCTGCGCAGGAGATGCAATGGGTGGTGATGGGAGGCTGCACG
>ANSM01006022.1:0-16425 GCA_000347735.1 Cercospora canescens BHU | reverse complement strand
TACTATAACGCCTATAGGCGTCTCTTAAGAAGATATAGACGCTGCCTAGGGCTGTTAATCTATTATGTCTAGCCCTATTAGTCCGCGTAGTTCGTTTATAGGTAGTAGGATAGATTAGGATATAGCTCTAACTATATAACTATAGTACCTAATAACTTATTATAATTTAGAGATAAACTTAAATATAGGAGTATAGGTAGAAGACTATCTAGCCTAAGTAGGAGTATTAGAAAGTATAGTCTAGTTAGACATTCTAAGAGACACTTTAGGACAATAGATTAGGTAACATAGGTTTGATAATAGTAGGTTATATAACTAAGCTAATACTCTATCTTAGAAGTAAGATATAACCTATAACTAACTAATATAATTAACTCGATTAGTTCCTACTTATCGTCTCTACTTCTACTACGCATTATAAACCCTCCGTCGGTGTCGAATCCGAAACGACAACATAATAATACCCTATAATTAAAGGTTAGAGATAATAGTAGTATATAATACGCTAGCTTCTACGCGTTCTATAATATAGTTACGCTATTTACTATAATTAGAGACGTAGCGAGGCATGGTGCGAGTGTATTACGAGTGTACAGAGCGTAGTAATAGTAGTAATAGCGTTGTTTACGTAGTTGTTTTAATTGAAATTCGTAGTGGCAACTTGGTAGGCTTAGGCCTCTGTACGGGTCGGAGCTGGAAACCCCAAACGCCGACCATTCACTCCCGTCACGCACGTGAAAGTCACCGCACAAGTCGATGGGATTCGGTGCAGTGCGGCATTTCATGCTATTATCAAGCGGCTGCAGACGTGCCACGACACCTGTCGTCGGTTGGGTCTGCGCTTCGTGTCAAAGTCGAGCATCAAGAAAGCCCTTCTCCACGTTGACAAGGACAAGACCCAAACATGGAGGAATCCAATCAAGACGAGGCTTTTCAAGCGATGCCTGGGATCCTACCAGACGATACGCTTCGACAAGTCATGCTCGGCAGGGAGGGAAGCTGCCCGATTCTCCAGCCAGGACGCGTTTTGCTCCATCCCCTACCGGATACATGCACATAGGTGGTCTTCGAACAGCGCTGTTCAGCTATCTCCTTGCCAAACGTACCCAAGGCCAGTTCCTGCTTCGGATAGAAGACACCGATCAAAAGCGATTGGTTCCGGATGCCGAGCGACGGCTGTGCGAGGATTTGCAATGGGCTGGCCTGCAATGGGATGAAGGGCCACAAGTCGGCGGCCCATACGGACCGTACAAGCAGTCCGAGAGAAAACACATTTACCAGGAACACGCTCGTAAACTTTTAGATTCTGGAAGTGCATATCGCTGCTTCTGTACGCCTCAAACGACGGGGCCGAAAGGGAGCAAAGCAGCATATGTGACCAGTGGCTGCTACCAAGACTGTTCGTCGTTGTCGGAAGAACAATCACAAGACAAAGCGGAGACCGACCGTGAAACATATACGATACGTCTCAAGCAGTCCACTGGTGTACACAAGCGCGTCTACACAGATCTGATATATGGCAAGATTCAACGACTCAAGCGATCGCCAAGTGCTAGTCAAAATGCTGAAGATGACTCGGGCATTGATGCTGCAGACACCATCCTGGTCAAGTCGGACGGCACACCTACATATCATTTCGCCAACGTCGTGGATGACTACCTTATGAAAATAACCCACGTCATTCGAGGAACGGAATGGATGGCCAGCACGCCATTGCACTATGATCTGTACACCGCGTTTGGCTGGACGCCACCCACATTCGCACATGTCGGATTGCTTGTAGACGAGAACAAAGCCAAGCTCTCGAAGCGAAGCGAAACAGGACTGGTCCTAGATGTCAGAGGCATGCGCGAGCAGAATGGAATTTTACCAGCAGTCTTGACCAACTTTCTTGCCCTGCTCGGGTGGAGTAACCCCGGCCGCAACGACGTGTTAGAGATGCAAGAGTTGATTCGAGACTTCGATCTCAAATTCACAAAAGGCAACACAATAGTCCGAATGGAAAAGCTCTGGTTTCTGCAAAAGCAACACGTCGCTCGCACAATCGAGCAAGCTCGTGCAGACAACAACGTCACCACGATCGAAGACATCATCGCCGCTGTCGAGAAAGAAGCAACAACTGACACAACCTTCGTACAACAGCACGTCGGTGAGAAAAAAATGTACCCCGACCTCAAAACCTACATCCGTGACATTCTCCTCGTCGACTCCAAATCCTATCAGACCCCTCAACAATTCCTCGCGCGCAATCAGTACTTCTTCTTCTACGATTCTGCCCTTGTACCAGAACCTCCAGCGCATTACTACCAGAACCCGGATGCGGATCTCACCATCACACCCCAAGATCTCAATCAATTGACGAAGAAATTCCTCTCCCCGCCGTTCTCTTCTTTTGTCCATGCCGCATCCCAGGGACATCCGTTTGCCGCCGCAGGCACACTAGATGCGCACATTACCCACGTGTCGAGCCAGATCCACGACCGCATCCAAACGGCCATTGGGAATCATCTCAACGGCATATCGATAGAGGACATTCCGAAGACGAGCAAAGCATACAACAAAGCTCTGATGCGGTACTTGAGAGAGAAATTGAGTTATGGGATGCCTGGACCAGGGATAGGGCAAGTGATGGCCGTTTTGGGGTGGCAGGAGTGCTGGAAGCGGTTGATAGGAACACCGCCACGCCATGGAGAGGAGACAATGGAGCGGTGATGAGAGCGTAAGTGGCTGCAAGGTCTCACATGTGTCCAAACGGCATGACACGACTGTACAACATGTGCGAAAAAATGGTGTCGATAACCGCACGACGCTTTTCACACACGTCACGCATTGATTATACATACAGCTTTCGGCGCAATAGTGCTCGTCATCGCACTCCTGAGATCTAGCATTCCATGCCATTTGTTCTTGCCTCTTCCCAACTGACTATCTGTACCTCTCCTCCTTCAGTCTCTTATATGGCAGAGGCTCCACTCTCTTCCTCTTGAACTCCACATCGTCGCCCACGATGCCGGCCCTCCGCATCACACCTGCTGTTCCTTCATCCCACACCGTCCTGAACAGGTCCAGGCCAATAGGCTTCAACTCCAAATCCTCCTTCAGCGCCCTCAAAGAGACATCCTCTCTTCCTGCAAACATTCCCTCTCGGAGACTTTTGACCTCGGCGAGGTCGAATTTCTTGCACATTTTGACCGGCGAGTCAATGAAGTTTTGACTAGGGTCTATGGTGGCTGGTTGCTCGAGGACGACGATCGTCATGCGCTGGTATGGGAGACCGGCCTGAGAATACGCAGGTAGCCATGGAAGGATGACTTGATCCTCAGAGCTAAGCTTGCTCAGGCCAACAGTGGTGTGGGTGGGGGAGATGGGGATGTTGCAGGCGAGGAAGTGGCAGCGGCTATCGAAGCCGTCAGTTTCGACGTTGGGCACATCTGGATTCACAACGGCAATGGTCACGAGTTTCTCGCCGCGCTCGAAGGACTGGATGTCGAGGGTGGGTGGGTGCTCTGATATCCGGGTGTCGACGACTTCGCCGTGTTGTACATTCCATTTTCTCCGAGGGTTGGCAGGGTTGGCGAATGTGAGTCTTGTCGATACGATGGGATCAATTTTCGGAAGGACGTCTGGGACGATGTACATCGTCTCGATACGTTGTACAAGCAAGTCGCGTTCATAGGAGCGCCATTTTTTGTCTGCCAGGTGACGATAAATGGGCTTGTCCATGTGCCCTTGCGATACTGTCAGCAACCGCGGATCACATATTTTGCATATTCAAGTCATACCTTGTCCGTCCTCGAAGCGCTTTTTTACCATAGGGTCGTTGATATCAGCCAGGATCTTTGTGGCTTCTAATCGCCGCCGCATGTCCTGGAGCGTCTTCTCCTTGGACGCGATCTCGGCCTCGGTGACGGGCACAGAGCTCGTCAGCTTTTCAATTCGCTGCCGATACCTGGCGATCATCTCCAGTTTCTCAGCCCGGTCTTCCTGCAAGAACTTGCGAGCCTCCTGGAAACATTGATACGGAAGCTGTTCAAATGGAACATTGGCACTGCTCGCGATGGCTCGTCTTCGTCGTCGCGACCCTATGGGCATCTTGCCCTGCTCTCGATGCAGCTTTCGTTCCAGACGGGGCGTGGAAACGGTCAATGGGTCCAGCTCTCGCACCGGCTTAACCTGCTCGGTCTCTGCGTGGTAGCATGGCGCTGAAGTGCTGAATGATCGGAGAGGAAGCGATAATCGTTCGTGGCGCGTACACCGAAAGCAATGCGCCAGGGGTCGAGCACTTCGTTCCAGTGCCATAATGGCGCGAGTCTGTGTAGGCGATGGGTGGTGAATGGGGTGGAGCTGGTCGAGGTGGATGAAATTGCGGAGAAGCTCGGGAGTGTCGAGGTGAAGCAGATGCACCACCATCTGTGCCGCTGCTCTTCACCACAAACAACATCGCGCCCAGCATGGCATCGAAACGAGCGGCCGCGCCCGCGAAACACCTCTTCAATGGCTTCCGGTCATATGAACAACACACGCGATGCTTCGTCCGATCCATGGCCACGACATCGGACTCCACCACTGGCCCCGGAGCGTCTCCTCTCGGTGCACGCGGCCTCCAGGAGCCTCTGTCAGATCCAGAGGATATTCTCGGCCAAGCCTACGCAGACACACACAGCCCCTCCATACCAGCGCAAACAGGAGAAGCAACCCTGCAAGACAGAGCCACCATACCTCCCCGCAATTCTCTAGGCGACGACATGCAGACACTGCTGTCACGGCAAAAAGCCTATCAACCCCCGCCCAATCCTTTCCTTCAAAAGGCGCAATGCACCATCTACAAATTTCCCTCCATGGAACCTACCTCCTTTATTTCTTACCCAGGCACGCATCTCCTACTGCCCATACGCAAGGACATCCTTCACCGTGCCGTAATCTTCGAAGCCGACGCCTCGCGCCGCGGAACAGCAAGCACCAAATGGCGATCAGAAGTCCACGGCTCGAATCGCAAGGTCCGACCACAAAAAGGCACAGGAAGTGCGCGATTGGGCGACAAGAAATCCCCCATGCTTAAAGGAGGAGGAGTGGCATTTGGGCCCAAACCACGAGACTTCAGTACCGACTTGCCGAAGAAAGTATATGATCGCGCGTGGAGGACAGCGCTGAGTTACCGATACAAGAAGGGAGAGCTTATCGTGGCCGAGGACAAGATCGACGTGGCCGGCGTGCACGAGAACAGCTTGGAGAGGTACATGAACGATGTGTTGAGGTGGAACGGACTTGGTGGTCAGGGTGAGGGGAAGCAAGGAAAGCCGGTGTTCTTGACCCTGGAACGGCGGAAAGGATTGTTCTCTGCACTTGAGAAGGGCAAAATGTACAGACAAGCAAGAGCGATTGAAGCGGAGTGGGTTGATGTCAAGGATCTGCTGGAGGGAGGTCGATTGATTGTGGAGAAGGCCGCGTTGGAGCAACTGTTCGAGGAGCATGAGAGCGACTTGAGATCCGACCAGAAGCTGGTGGCGCAAATGCCAGAATTGTACGAGGAGGAAGTGGAAGACGTCGAGCGTGCCTTACGTTATTGAATATGGAATACACGTGCTTCATGATTTACAGATCACTTAGTGTCTGTCCATAATAACTTTCACTCTAGGTTGGAAGAGCTGGCCATGAGTAACAGTGACAGTGGCGCTCGGTCTGATAGCCCGGGTGCAGTCCTATAGAAGTCCACTCGAGAGAATGGAAGCATAGGTTCCAGGTTATTGCCTTTCCTGTGCGCGTGAGCCGTGTACTCTGATCCAGACGTGAGCTTTAAAGCGCGCACTGACAGCATTTTTGCCGGTTCAGGTACCCCGTATACACGAGACCATATCGGGTGACAAGATCAGGTCTGCCCGGCTTTCCTGAAACTCTTTTGCGGAAAACGAGCACATCTCTTGATAGCTCCACAGTATGCGGTATGCTGTCGGCTTTGACTTTTCTCAAATCCGAACATAACGCCGGACAGCTGACAGAAGGCGTTGCGAGGTGGTCTGCGTGAGACACATCTAGTCACGTCGTGTGCCTAGTCCTTTGCCAGAAATCGCACATAACCGATCAAGATCAATCTTGCAACACATGCACTCTGTGCCCGGCGCATCGAGAATTTCTCCTCGTCCTCTCCCGTCCCTTCTCAAGTCTTCTCTACCTCTTCTGCTTCCCCCTTTGAACCCGCCGCCCCAGCATTCCCATGTGTCAGCGGCCTCCCCTGAAAAGTCCACTGACAAAGCCCTCCCAATTTCCCCTTCATCTCCTCTCTTTCCCTCGCCCCTTCCACACTCCTCACCGCCGCCAAGATCTTTTCTACCACACCCTCACACTCCTCTGTACTCGCCTTCCTCCCCCTCTTCTTCGCCGCACAAACAACCTCCACCCGCCTTCCCTCCGCCAAAAATGCCTTCAACCTCTCCAGCCGATGCATCAAATCATTCTTCTGATCGATCGCCCAATTAATCTCCAACGTCTTCAGCCCCTCCCCGCTCACCACTTTCTGCATCCGTTTCTTCTCTTTCGCGAGCTCCTTTGCTCTCCTCTCCGATTCGTACATTTCTTTCTTGTTCAAAATCTTACACGCCGGAATGAAATCCTTGTTTCCCGGTTCGTCGGGCACGAGTTGGACGAGACGGTGGGTTTTGGTGTCGAGATTTTTGAGGACGTCGAAGCGTGTCATGGGTTGCAGGAGTGTATTGGTTTCCGGGTCGACGAGTTGGATTAATTTTGCAATGATCTCTTCGTTCCATTTCTGGGAGCGTTCTTCTGCGGCGCGTGTTTTGGCTTGACAGCGGGTGGTCGTGGAGAATGGGGAGAGGACTGTTCGGGAGTGCGGTTGATGGCGTAGGCCATGGAAGGGTACTCCAGGGGCTGCTTTCGAGAGAGCTGGGAGCACAAAGATTTGGTACAGAGCCTGCATGGGTGACGGGCAATGCTTAAAGTGCGCCATGTCTGTCAAAAGTATGGGACGTGGAACATCTTGACGCTCGATGCATGAGATGTGAGGTCAAGCTTCGTACAACGTCACGTGCCCGCATTCGACTTCCCTCTGTCATTCCGCAGGCGAGAGTAAGACCAAGTGTGTTGAGAAGGGATTTCAATTTGCGAACTGTACACAAAGTTCCTGTCGCTTCAACGCAGCCATTCGAGCAAATCGCAGGCTTTTCCATCGGGGAACCAAGAGAAAACGCCGCTCAGGTGCAGTTCCCTGCTGCCATGTCCATTACCAAGAAACAAGTCTCATTCCCCAAAGAAATTTGAACGATCAGAGCGAAGCGAAAATCGCGGGTATCAGCACGCCCAGCCAGACATGGGTCTCCGTCGAGAATGAAACAAAATCAACGCTATGCATAGAAGAAATCCATAACCTCCTCGCCTCTAATCCCTTAGCCGCCCAAGTAATTTCTGCGGGCCAAGAAGTAGGTTCCTCTTTCTCTTCGACTCCTCAGCATCTTCAATTGAAGGTTCGGCAGGAGCGGCGGAAGAGCTGCTGTGACTTTGACTGTTGGAGCTCGTAGAGGTGGTTTTCTGCTTCAGGCGATCACTCAGACCCGTCAAATGCCTCGTGATCGAGACGGCACGATTGCGCGAATCATCCGTGTTGGTCGCGCTTGGCGGCGAGAGCCGCAATCCAGGAAGTGACTTGGGCGAAGAGCTCTGTCCATATTGCGAGGTTGGCTGCGTTGTAGAGAATCCATTCTCGCCGTTGGCCACGAAACTTCGACCGCCGTCCTCAAAAAAGGGCAAGTCCGGGCTGGAGTCGTCATATGAAGAGTAGCTCATACTTCGTGCGACATGGCTGCTTGCAGGTCTCGCCCTGTAAGGTCGACCAGACACGTCCGCAATGCTGGAATCCATCACGCTGCTTGTCTCGGAGCTAGTCGTGGTCGTCCAGTCGACTGTGCCGCCTTGCCCGCCGGCCCATGCAGCCTGGCTACTACTGGCACTCATGAAGGTACTTCTGTTCGCCAGCTCTCTCAGCTTGGACGTTACCTGCTTGTTCGGCTTATGGTGGCTAAACTTGTTGCCGACAATCGCGCCAGCGTGGCTGATCAGCGCCCGGACGACATCTTTCTTGAGCTGCATGGCCAAATCCAGGTTCGACCATGTCTTGTTGCGATACTCAAGTGTCGGCATCTTGAAAACCAAGTCGTGCACGTCTTCGATGTTACGCTTGCCTTGACCCTTGTATGACAAACACAACACCATGCTTGGAATTTTGACATAAGCAAGGGTCATGTAGTTCGAAGCTCTACTCATCATTTGCGTCAAATCATCGGAAGGTCCATCCTTCTCTTTCCCCTTTTCTTTCTTCTTCTTGTCCTCATTCGCTTTCTGATATGCCGCTGCGAGTCGTTTGCTCTTCTCGTATTTGCTGTCACGATCATCGCTGTCGGCCGTGCTGTGCATTGTGGACAGTGATCGCTGACTAGGCGTCCTTGCTGGCGTAAGATTTGATTGTGACAGCGCACTTCGAGATGCAGGAGACCTCACACCAGGGCTACTTCGGCTAGACTTGTCGGAATGCTGGAAGATGGTCAAAGCATGCAAGCCGTGGTGATTGGCATTAGAAATTCCCAATCCCTTAGTTTCGGACTTGGTCTTTTTGTGCTTTGTCAACGTCAAAGTGGGCTTCAGCCGTGCATCCAAGGAGCCAGGTCCATTAGGATCGCTTTGCATGTCAATGTGGTCCATCACCGTTGATTCGAATGATGACTGTGCGCTGTCCCGCTCAGCCTCGTCGTCCTTGCCATATTCCGTGGGTAACATATTCTTGACCATAAAGGGCGAGAAACCTCCGTCGAAGGCGCTACCTCCAACGCCAGGGAAGATGTACTCAAAAATCCGCTTGGCCACATCTCGCTCTATCTGCAATCTGAGTGGGACCAAGTCAACTTCAAAGTAGTCCACAACAGGTATGCCGGCAATAGCTTCGAGCATCAGCCATTGGACGCGTAACATTTTCCCATCGCGTAGCCTACGACCGCCCTTGCCCTCATCAGTGAAGGGCGAAATGATCTCGGGGTAGATGGCATCTCTAAGCAGGTTGTAGCCGTTAATCCGTGTGATCTCCACGCTGTTGTAATTTGACCCATCATAGTTGTCAGTCCGGTCGAAGCTAGCATCTTTCAGCTGCAGCTCGATGAGCGATTCGCCCTTTTCTTGGATTAGATGCCATGCGATTTCGCGAGATGCTATGTGAATGTGCATGAAACCGCCACTGTTCTCCGGTTCTCTGCGCTCTTCAATATGCTGTTGAGAAGTGGTGATAGCTTTCATCATGAAGAAAAGCTCATCCTCACAACCAGCGAGTTCCTGGTCCAGCTTGATTCTGTCCTTCCAGCCTTGACGATCGAGGAACTTCTCATTGACTTGAAAGTGCATCTTGATCTCCTCAAGCTGCCTGATGCGTTCTTGCAACATCTGCACCATCTCAGGGGCACCAGTCAAGTCACTGAAATCTGACGCCAGCATGATCTTTTCAAGGCGTTCACTTCTGGTCTTCTCCAGAGGCTCGTTGTACAGCAGGAGATCCATGGCGATGACGTACATCGCGAAGTATTGCGTCGAGTCGCAGATAGCGCGAAATTGCGGAAACTCAAGCCAAACGTGATCCATGCGGGTTTCGGCCTCTTCTGCACTCTCAGCCGTGGTCGGCTCGCCTCCAGAAATGTCGTCGTTATACTTGAGACGCAATTGGTTGTACTTGTCATATCGCAAGCTCGCTGATGTCCTGTGCACGACTCGATTGAACCCATAGGGATTGGTCTGAAATTCGAACATGATCTCCATAGGGGCCCAAGGGGGCCAGTACGTGCCAGCTTTGACGCCATACCGATTGGCCGAATAAAAATGCAAATATTCAGTAGAGAAGTTTTTGGTGCTCGTTACAAACATCTGCACGCTGTCGGCAGCAGCATTGAACCGTCGCTGAACCAGGCCACTGACATCGTCGTCGATCTTGTCTTTCTCCATGATCTGGATGACTTTGAGTTGCATGCCTTTGGCTGTAACTAGCACAGCTGATTTAGGGTTCTTTTCGCTTTGCAGCTGCACTTGTGGCGCGATGAGGCGGAAGTGGTATGTGTTGAGGGCAGCAAACTCCATCGCAATGTCATCTGCTGGCCCGCCGGTACCATTGGTCGTCCACCGATCGAGCTTGTCTGCCTCGTCGGCATCGACAAAGCTGCGGCCATCCCGGAGCAGTTCATCAATGCGATCCTGAACTGTCTCCTCATCATCTGCATCCGGTGACATGACGCTGTACTGTGTGGCGTGCGACTTCTGGCGCTTTGGTGTCGATGGATTGTCACCATTCTTCCGCTCTTCGAGTACGTCAAGAATGAATTTGACAGCGCGACGAGACATGTAGTATACGAAGCCACGTCTCTGACCGTTTTGGTGGATATAGCGCAAGATGATGTTCCTGAGCGAGTTGTTCCACTTGATCTGTGCATTGTGAACAATGAAGCGGTTATTGAAATCGCTGGTGTAGTCTGCCAAAGGCGCTCCGTCAACGTGCGTCGGATCAGAATTATTAGCATACGGGTTTTCGTGGGCTTCGAAGAATTTTTCGCTGGTCTCTAGATCTGGGACTGCGGAAGGATCCTCGTCGTTCAGCCGTTGTAGTAGCTCGCCAAGAATATTTTGCAGGAACTGATGTTTGCCTTCCAGGGACTTCGTGTGGTTCTTCAAGGCATCCACTTTCGCTTGTAATGCTTCCAACGACTCCTTATTCTGAGAACTCTCACGTACCAGTAATACTTCTTGCTCGCCCAGTGTTCTGGTGTTCTGTTCTTGCTTCTCTTTGATCAACGTCAGTCGGCGCTCAATCAGCTCTGCTTGCACGCGGCGCGGATCGTTCTTCTGTGACATGACACAGTAATGGGTTGGCTCCTCGCCAAAGGGACTCGTCCGTGACGGATCTCCAGCGATTGTGCCGTTGTGATCAGTCTGCCGGAAATACGTGAAGCGAGGGGCGTAGCCCAAAGGCAGGATCTTAGTTTCGGGATCGGCTTCCGCAGGAAGAATCCAGTCCAGTTCGACAAAGTCGTCCATGTCGATCCAGGAGAAGTCATTATCTGGAATATCGAATTTCGACATGTCTACTAAAGGTACTTGCCCATGAAGTGAGGCAAGTGTATCATCATTGGCTTTTTCGATGTCTTCTGTCCTGGTGCCTACTATGGCAGCAGACAAAGCACGCAAATCAGCGGAGATGAAGTCAAGCTGTGCCTGGTTGATGCGCATGCCACTTGTGGTTTTGGCGCGAGCACCTTCTTTGCCTTTCAGGTCAAAGTACTCTCGCCTCTGGTGCAAATCCAACATAAAGCTGTCCAGTCGCATCTTGAGTCCGGTAGCCGAGACGGATTGTGAAGCATAATCTTCGGCGTCCTTATGCTTGTAAACGTGGCTGATGAATAGTGGCGACAGCAGCAAATTGTATTTGATCGTCGCCATATGACGGCCGAATTTCTTACTCTTCTTCTCTTGAACGCCCCACAGAGGCCCTTGTTTGATGGGCAAGGACATAACGCCAGAAAACATTGACCACCAGCTGTAGAAATGAGAGAAGAACCGAGGAGTAAGATGGACCGAATTATAGTTGTTGGATGGCTTGAGGTTGTTGACTGACCAATCTCGGTCGTGTGGCGCAGAGACGGCAATGGACATATGTATGTGATGACTTCTGAAATCCCTGAAGGCGTCGTACTCCTCACCATTTGGACCCTTTTTAGCAAAGTCTGGATGCTTGAGCACAACATCATAGTGCGGCTTGAAGCTGAAGCTTCGTTTGCCTTCTCCGATGTCACGCTCAAACATGAGGCCAGCAAGCCAAGTCACCTTGCCGGAGAGCTTCATAACGACCTTCTTGAAATGAGCATTGTTCTTGGCACTGCTCGAGCTTGATGTGCTGCCATCCTCAGAATTCTCCAGCTGCTGCGAATGACGGGCATAGTTGGAGAAGTCGGGCACAGCAAGAATGTACTCGCCACTGTCAACTGTGAAGAACTTGCGAGGATCGTTATGTTGAGCGATGTTCCAGTTCACATTGTCTCGCCAAACCATCACCAGACCGGCGCCTTGGCCTGTGACGACATAAGGATCCCTAGACCCCTTGATGAGAAAGTGGACATCTCCGTCACCTTTCCAAGCAACATTGATACGAGAGTGGAACGAAAGGCGAATCTTATCCCAAAACCCAACTCGATCTGAAGGGTCGACAGGTGGCTTGGTGAAATTCTCGATCACCTGCATCGTGTCTTGTATGGCAGGCTGATATGATGTTGACCAAGAGATCTTTGTCGGATTACTTGTGTTGATCTCAACCCTGATATCAGAGTATGTCTTGACCGCCGAGATTGTGCGCCGGACATCGATGGAAAAGCCATCCACGCCAGCCTGCATCTTCTCCGGAGGTACGACCTGCACATTGACACTGCGCTGCGACTCGATGTCACGAAATTCTTCCGCGATCACAAAGTCCGTCCGCACTGACATCGCGGGTAGTCGAGCAGACTGACTAGCCGCCAATGTTGGGATATGAAGCATCGGCAGAGGATAATCGCGCAGCTGAATCCGAGCCTCGCCCATCGTGAGATGCACGTTCATGGGAATCAAAAGGCCGTACTCCATATTGCGTGGCATGCCCTTGCCGACACTGTGTAGAAATTTCGAGTACTCTTCTATGGGAAACGTTGGCTTGTCAACGGTGATGCCCAAGTCTGTGATCGCAACTACTGCCAGGCCTGGTCGTCGACTCCAAGAAAGGATGGGTTCACTCTGCTCCACATCATCAATGTCATCCGAGACGCCGAAAAGCTTGCGTATCTCTTTGATGGCATGGCTTTGAAAAGTCTTTACACGATCAATGCGAGCTTTCCACGACTGTGCGTTGTAAGTGTCCAGCTTCTCTCTTGCTTTGTCAATCGAGACGGCAGCCGACTCGCTAATGCCACACTTCCCTTCAGTATCGTAGCGCATGCTGCGGCCGCGCCTGTGGCGGTAGGTGTCTCGAGGACTGAGTCTCTCGCCTTCAGTACTTTGACTACGCTTGCGAGCGTTGGTCTGTCGGTTGCGGGACCTCGAGCGGGAAGCATGTCCGATTTGAGCAGATTGTGCTCGGAGCCTCGACGATCCTTTCTGCTTGCTTCGAGACAGACGTTTCTTTTTCAGCTCGAACGCTTCTTCCCGAGCAAGCCTCTGCTTTTGCTCCAGTAACCCTGCGCGATAGATAGCGCCAAGCTTCGATTCAAAAAGACTATCCTCAATGTCAAATAGGAAGATCTGACTGCGTATGGTAATGCGGGGCACGCGCTTAGGACCTTCGGGCTCCTTGGTGAGGATATAATCATTCGTCCCCGTCTGGAAATGGTGCTGCATCTGCTTTGATGTCTTCACGATGTTCGTGAGGTTGTCGAATATGGCGTGCACTTCGAGTGAATGCGGTATGGATATTCTGATTGCCTCAGATGCGACGTCGATGGACTTCTCACTCAAAGTGTTCTTTCCAACTTTCCGCCGTACATCGCGCAGGTCAAGGCGAAGAATTTTGACGCTGACGATACGGCTCCATGCAGTTCTTGTCGCGGGAGCTTTGACATAGAGGCGCGCGTTCTTAGTGCGCAGGAAAGGCGAAGACCACCGATGGCGGCCGCATTCGAGGTAGCAGACTTGCAACATCATAGGAGGGTCGGCGGGTGTCTTTGCTTTAACTTGAAGAAGGCTGGCTTTGAAATCGATCGCAGTGATCTCCCGGCCTGCAAGCTCTACAAGCTGAGGGTCAGCCACGGAGAGTCCTCCACTTGGTGCCCGGCTGAGACCTGGGGTGGGCGGCTTCTCCTCTCCACGATCCAAGAACGTCTTCTTGATTACCGTGGCAGCAACGCCGATGGCAAAGTGATTGTAGAGAGAGTATTGCAACAAGATGCTCTTTGCAAAAGAGTTGATGTGAAATATGGGCCCTTGGGCATCTGTAGATGTAGAAAAGGCAACCTCAAATCGCGGCACAGACAAGAAAGACTCGAATTCTGTGTTTTCCATTGAGTCGACAATAAGACCCTCGAGATTTTGTATGTGGAACGTAAGCCGCCGTCCGTCGGCATAGCTGTGGTAGCGCTTGCGATGCGAGTGGTGCTCGCCATGCTTGGGCGATCTGTCCTTGTTGGAGGTCCTGATGATTGATTTCCGACGATCTGTTGGGTCTGAAGTGACTGATGCATCGTCACGTTGAGATTTATATTCTATAGCCCAAGATTCAAGTTGTAAGCCGAAACCACGCGAATCTTGCGAGACTTGTTCATCAATGCCCGCAAGCTCCAAACCAAATTCAGAACCTTCGAACTTGAACTGCTGAAGCCAATTTGGCGCACGACGCAAGAAGCTTGCTTGCGGTCTGCTGCCGGCCGGATGGCTCGCGAGTACATTCCTTCGGAGCTGTTGGACGATCTGTCGCACGCCTTCACATATGTCTGGACGGACTAGGAAGACAGTGTACGATTGTGCTCGCCCGGAAGCAATGACTGAAACGTCTGGTATGGCGTTGACATCGACTTGGACTTCAACAAAATCGCTCTGTAGAAGATCGTGTCTGTCTCCGGCAGCACTTTGGTAGTATAGCTTGTGTCTTGAATGGCGGTAGTAGGAGTTCAAGCTATAGTGTAGGCGACCATCGGTTGCATGTGAAGACTCGCACTCCCATGCCACAGAGGACACGGAGGAAATCAGAAGATCGAAATCTCCCTCTTCGGAGTTAGCCTTGTCCATGGGAGGAAGTGATATACGAAGAACTGGCTCTTGGACGGAGAATTTGACATGTGCTTTGGGCAATAGCTGGGATATCATGTGGTGATGAGTCGATGCAGGTTGATCGTATTGAGGGCGCTTGGACCGCCTTTTCAGTATTTCACGGACCAGAGGCAAATGCTTCGGATCCAAGTCCACCGACGGAGAGGTACAGACGAAATTGGCGTAAAGCATGTTAGTGTTGCGATCAGTGGGCCCATCGTCTCTGGTAGCCTGAATCGTACGTGAAGGTAACGTCGTCTTGACAGTCGCCGTGATCATGGGCACATAGAGCATGCGCTCAGGGTGTTCAAGACCGTCGTCAATGCCCGCAGCGATAGCGATGCCAGTGAGGAGACCTTGATGTGCGACGTCCTTGGTTGAGAAGTACATCCTGTGTGCTGGACTCTTTGGATCTAATCGCAGAATATCAAAGCCCAGCTCCTTCATCGCGAAGTTGAAATAGACATTTCTGTCGCCGCGGGCCTTGATGGACAACTTCTTAGACAGCCCGACGAAGCCCACAGCGAACTGAACTTCTTGGATGCCTCGAAGCACCGAGGCGATGAAAGCTCGAGAGTCAGACACAGCGCGCACGATGTGATTTTCACGACTCCCAGGATCGTCCAGCTCGCCAACTACAGCTGCAAGGTGATCACTCGAGCCTCGCCGGTCGCCTTGTGGTTGAGCATATCTGCCGCGAAGCAAATCCGCCAATCGTTTGGCATGCTCGATGTCGTCGTATGGCACGTTTACACGTCCGAGTTTCAAGGCAATAGACGCATCACGCAGACCCTCACGGTCTCGGTGTAACATGCCGTGTATGTTCACTGTGCAGTAGTCGAGCACCTCAGTAGACCCTCTGCCCTCCGGAGTGAACAACACGCTCCGAATCAACGCCTTCCACTCAGCAGGACATTGTGTATCCGGCCGGTGCTTGTGGTGCTGAAACAACCTGCTGCGGTCTACTGTCTGCGATCTCGTATCCACGGACATGGTCAACCGCTCCATGCGGACGGATCCGACGCCCACAACATTCAGCGTCACTGCTGTTGCGATCAGATCAAATAACCTCAGCCAACCAATCTGCCTGTGCAGTCTCTTGATCTTTTCTTTGATCTCTGTCAGCTGCCTCCACAGCCTGCCATGCCCGTCTGCATCTTGCTGATCCACTGGCGTCTTGGGGCGTTCCTTCTTATCTCCGTCAGCACCATGTTGGCGCCGCGCCTCGTCCAAAGCCCTCAAATCTAGCGTGACGACCAGCTCGGTGATGACCAAGCTGCACCATGTTGGCAGCGCAAACGTCGGGCGGTGGATAGACAGGCCGATGCCACGAATATTGATTTTGAGGCCATTCCGCGGCGAGAACGCGATGCGCCGGAAGCCCGAGTAGCCCACCCGTTGGATGGAGACGCCAGTGACGATGCGCAGAACGGCGAAGACCACGAAGGTGAAGAGATAGCCGACGACTACTAGCCCCAGCAGGAAGGACAGGGTCGGCACAGGCATGGCGGATATGGTTGCTCGCTATCCATCAGTGCGCCGTAGATGCGCGTAGTTTGGTGACGCGCTCTACAGTGAATACATCGGCGGTCATAGTCTCGTGAGATCGTGGCGTGGAATGTCGAT
>ANSM01006008.1:0-13768 GCA_000347735.1 Cercospora canescens BHU | reverse complement strand
GGTGCAGCGGCCTGCACGGTGGCAGTCGCGATGGGAGAGCACCCTCGTCGAGCCCGACGAGATCAAGGAATTGGTGCACGCGTGCACTGCGGAGATGAAGACGAGAGGTAGGCCGAGGACCCAATGCCACGCCTAGGCGGAACGAGCTAACCACGTAACAGCTGAGGCTCTGGACGCACCCTTCATGCTGCTGCCATTCCGCCCGAACACCGATCCGCAGGGAGCTCGCAGCTTCATCCACAACTACTACAAAAACAATGCCGAGGGAGGCACGCAGTATCGTGGCGATTCGCTCAAGCAAGAGCTCCGTCTGACGGACGCGTTGGTCCTGTGCAGCATCATCAAGTGGTGCTGGAGCCGCATGCCCAGTGGTGTGGTATCATGGCCGGTGTACGAGGGCTTCCGCATTGGCGAAAAAGAGGCCTACATGGCACGCGATGCATTCTCCACCTTCATTCCCATTGGCGCGGACTCCGAAGCTCGCAGAAGCATCATCGTGGATTTCTACGATCTGCTGGCAGCTGTGGCAGCTCATGGCAAGATGAATGGTCTTGGTGGTCGCAAGCTTTCTCGAATGGCAGGTTGGTGGGCATTCGAATACACCGACGACGGAAACGGATTTGAGGGAGGATACAAGTCGTGGGAGAAGGCTGCAGATGCATCGAGTCACTTGTTCTTTGCATACCTGCGTTCGCTTTCGCCAGACACGGACCCGTCGTTGACCGTCATTGAGCGAATCCCACGTTCGCTTCAAGCTCTTCTGGCATCCACCGAATATCCGCCGGAAACACCAACATTGCTGCAGCGATCGACTCCTCGAGTAGTCATGATGGTGGACACGGTTTCACCCACGCCATTTGCTTTACTTCGACGGGCCAAGAACTTCGAATACCGGGATCGCGATCGAGTCCTTCGATCTTTCGCGGAATTTGAAGATCCGGTCGATGCCTTGACAGAGGAGTGCAAGCGTGTCCTGTCCGCCATCTCGAATGCCAATGCGTCGATGAGCGTTGCCCGCTCTCGTCAAGGCCTCACGCAACCCGACGAGACGTGGTCCGCGTTTTCGAACATGGGATTTGGGGACATCGACGAGAATGCATTGAAACATACGTCGACCTCGGGAGCTAATGGCACCACCAAGACTGTCGGGCAAGGCCTGCGACAGGAGCCGCGATCAAGGACAGCTGACGCTGGTCGACCAACAACACCGTCGTGGGCTGACTTCCTTTCCGCCGGATTCGCTGACGACGGCAGTGCGAAATCTCCAACCCTGCTCTACCCACCTGCACAGGTTCTCCCTCCTCTTGGCAGTCGCTCTTCCTCGCCTGGACGTATCGGTGGCATCGATGACAATCTGGCGCCAGGCGAGCTTGCGGCTATTGCAAACGTGGAGCTGGACGACGCATTTTGGTGGGTTTGGATGACAAGTCTTGCTGGCGAGGAGCCATCAGATCGCAAAGCTGTTTTTGGGCGTTGTGCACTGATCGAAACCACGATCGCCAACGGCGCTTGGCTGATCATGGAGGAGCAGGTCAAGGGTGCTTCTCCCGACCCCACTGAAGGCGTGTACATTGCACCCAAGAAGAGCATCTTCAGCTTCACAAAGCGCGGGAGACTTGGTCGCAAGGACCGCTCGCAAGCAAAGAGTCCAACCTCGGACCAACATCCAGAGCGTGTGCTTTCTGCGACACCAAGCAAAACGAGCATCTCCACAGACCAGCATGCCAAGATCAAAGCTGCAGCTCGAGCGTTAGCTCAGCGCAAGGAGAGCACTTCTGAGCCCGACGCAACTCGAAGAGGGCGGCAGGATGACGGGCAGACGAGCAAGACTAACAGCATGCTCACTCTCGGCATTTCCAATGAGGCAGGTCCTGCCATGAAGTGGGCTAGCTCCTATGACAAGAATGCCATTCGTCAGCAATATTTGGGAGACAATCTTGCTGGCAAAGGCATCTCCCGAGAGGAGCTTGTGCGCCAGACGTCCAACAACAGTCTGGTCCCCAACGACGGTAAAGCCCGAGCTGCAGAACCACCGTTGTCTCCAGGGACTGTCAATTCGGTGTCAACTCTACGAAAATCGCCGTCCCGCGACCTGCCTCCCCTACCACAAGAAGCCTCTGCCCAAGGCACCACCGCATCCACTGCCGAGAATGTATCAAGTCCCATACCCGCTCCCGCTGTCGTTCACAAAGATCCAGAACCAGCACCACAAGCGACTGTTCCCACCCCAGCGGCTAAACCTGATACCCCTGAGCCGGTCAGCGCGTTCGATAAGGAAGTGGAAGCTGGGCTGTCCCCGAACTCTAACAAAGTCGGCAGAAAGCCCGTCCCCCGCACGAGCAACCATCCGGCCCATCGTGTAGACAGCGCAAAGCAGACGAAGCCAATCACCACGCCCAACCCAGCAGCTGTAGCAGCTGCGAGAGCCATGTTCGAGCGACCAGAAAGTCCAGAGCAGAAGTTCAAGAAGGGCTCTGGGGCCGGCGGTGGCCTGAAGAAGTTCTTTGGCAAGAAGAAAGAAAACGCAGCTCGAGGTGACTCCTTCGAAGCTCTGCGAACTGGTAGCAATGGACTGGTTCACTCTTCGGAGTCGGCAATTGGTCGACGACTGTCCCTGATGCGTCGGAAGCACAATGCTGCCGCATCCCCTCGTGCGAGTGAGAGCACAATTGAGCATCCGACGCAGGAGCCAGCTGTCACTGCCGCTGTCCTTGCCACGACGAAGAATCAGGACTATCCACCGACTGAGACATCGCGGAGTAGCATTCACGAGCGCACTCTTGCGGAGGATGAGTTCTCACGCTTCGACCAAGGCCCAATCATCGATATGCCGTCTGCCATCCCTGCAGATGTGTCGCCAGTGCCTGAGAGTGACAAATTTCACGAGCGTCACCACTCTGTCGTGTCTCAGCCTGACTCTACCATCAACGATGAGCATGATCGCTTTGTGGTGCCTTCGGGACGCGACGAACCGCACGATCCTCATGATGATGCTCAATCAGAGGCGACTATGGACGACCATCATGACCCTGTCGTCGTGCAAGATCGATGGGCACAGATTCGCGAGAATGCACACAAGAGGGCCGAGCGTCAGCGACAGAGTGAGGACCTCGACACGGAGCGTAGCAGGCCAAGCAGGCTTACCGACGATGGAGAGACGAGTGGCGAAGAGAGTAAGTCATTCCCGGAGCTTCCATACGAGATCGCATTGACTGACCCATCGCAGCTATCGAGTCTCGTGTCGCGCGCATCAAGGCCCGAGTCGCTGAGCTCACCGGCAACATGGATGGCGCGCACCGACCGTAAAGGACCTGTTGGCACTATACCCGTGCGTTTGCGCGTACATTGTTTTGTTCTATACCCACATCCCGCGCACCACGCATCCCTCTCTCATCGCAGCGTTTCAGCGTATACAGCGTCTTAAGTTTGTTTGCTTTTTCTGTTTTGCTCTTCGCACCCAAGAGCTCACGAGATACCAAGTTCCCTTTGTTTGGTCTGTGGATGTGTCTGGGGATGCTCATAATGCTTGCGAAGCGGTGGAAGGGAGGGCAAAAGGAGGGATTTTGAAATGTGCGGATCTCTATCTCTGCGTTTGTGTGCTTTGTTTTCATCCTTTTTTTTTTTGATACCACTCTACAGTATCTGATTCTATGCGATAGTCTGCTGCTATTATCACCGTTGTTTCGCGGCCGTTGCTTCTCATTGGTGCGAGTTGTGCTTTTTGTGAGTCAGGAGTTGAATTTTCGTGCGCGGTACGCTGGCTGCCTGTGTCATACATCTATTTACATTGCAGCTCGGAAGGCGCATGAGCATCTCTGTGAGCTTACGAACAGGGACTCGATCTAGTTCTATGTACAACATCACCGTCTCACTCCGTCAACGACTCCATTGATCTTGGCAGGCTCTGAATCGCATCCAGCGACCTCGCCGCACTCTCTGCAGCCACTTCCCCGCTTTGCAACTTCTTCATTGCCGTGTGCAGAGTCCCTGCGCTAGCTTCTTCTGCCGCTACTTTCCAGTCTCTCGCTTGAGGCTCCTCGCGACGGTGCTCGGGTTGCACCAAATGGCTCTCGTCCGCGAGTCTGGCGAGAAGTTCTTGCGTGCGAGACTCGGCGGTGGAAATCTGTCGACGCATGAAACTGGTTTGTTGGAGGAGGGATTTCTCGGATTGTTTGGCGAGAGTCAAACGAGTGAGGTAGGGGAGGAGGAGTTCGGATGTGTTGGGTAGAGTTGCTGTTTCGGCTTCTAGGTTCGCTGGTGCGCTGCGGCGAGCGCTTTCTGGCGAAGCGGGCGGGCTGTCGAGGGGTTCCTGTTCTTGAGTCGAAACGATTTCGAGGAGACGTTGGCGGGAGTCGAGATACTGGTCGTAGAGGCTTTCAATGTCGCTGATCGAAAAGACGGGTGTGTCCTCGCTTGGGGGGCAGTGGTTCGGTGTTGAGTGGGCGGTGTTGTCGTCGTCTTTGCCACTGTCGAGGTCGCTGATCATGGCAAGTTGCTTTTCCATCCAAGTGGTGAGTTCGTTGTGAGTCTTTTGGAGCGCTTTGAGATCAGCCAAGGGATTGACATGGCCATCTGCGACGCCGTTCGCTTGAATTGACGCCTGCTCGTGTTCTTCGATATCCTGCTTGGCGGCCAAAATGGCCTTCTTGAGCCGGGTCAGATCATAGTCTGCATCTGATCCGAGCTCACGGTCTGCATAGCCTACGGCAGAAGGCGGGTGCGGTAGCTCGCCGACTTCGCGCTTGATTACTTTGTCGAAGGGCAGTGAAACGGCCTCTTCTCCGGCAGTGGCGATAGTGGTCAAAGTCTTATCGATTACATCGAGTTTGCGTTTCTTCTCTCGCTGTCGAACCATTGGCACATAGCTGTCGTTTAAGAAAGCAGCATCCGTCTGCGTACCTGGGCCAGACCCGGTGTGCGAGATCTTGTCCAGCTCCGTTTTGAGCGCATCGTATCTCTCTTGCGCCGTTCTGTGCGCCTGCAGAGCCCGCAAGTAGGCTTTACGCACGCCAGTGAATCCTCCGCGGTTGTTGTCATCCGGGTGAGCAGAGCGGGGAGCATCTAAGGGTGATACCGGGAGGCTGGCCTGGAGTCCTCGTCGTATGTCCTGCACCTCCTGCCGAGACTTGATGTACGGCTCGAGAGCTTTTGCAACCTCCGGGAATGGACAGTCCTTCAGAGCACCTTCCATTGCTACTACCATCTCCTCCGCTGTCCGTATGCTTGACGTTCGGACCGCGTCCAATGATGCTTCACCGATGTTTTCATGTCCAACCTGGGGTAACTAGTGGAGTGGCTATTCTTAGGCTCGGCATGACTAAGCGATACGCTTGGCGGGGCACTGATTGTTCCGACTTAGTCATGGGAGACATTCACTATGTATTGAGAACAGTAACATGTTGATAATGACACCTCGAAAGCAACAGAGAATGTGCCGACAGCATTATCGGCTCAAGCTATCCCTCTGCACGCATGGTCCTGAACGCTGTACATGAGAATCACGACTCCTGGGCAGTGGATTGACCTCGAACACGGCGTCTGCACTGTACACGACAGCAGCTGCAACTGAAGCGACGATGAAGACAAAGCGGTTACTGTAGGCGGCAGATCATGTTCTCAACTTGCCTGCAGCTGCGGTCGACAGACACTGTGAGAAAGAGTCGACGCTCGCATCTCTGGCGCGGTCTCAACCACAAATGTTGCTGAACCGAGGAATCTCACGCAATGGCTCAGCCGACCTCTCAGGACATCAGCATATGCTTTCCATCATCGTCATGGGTCCCAAAGTCCTTTCGGCAGCGAGATGGATGACAATACTTGGAGCGCAGCATTCTTATCTCGAGCAAATCACATCAACGACAGAGGCGTGGCGCCCAGCACCACCAAGTCTTCATTCTTAGCATTCAACCACCTCACTCTCACCTATTTCTCGACGTCGAGTTGCGGGGAGATCCGCCACCAGTGTTCGCTAATGTAGAAGCGCAACCTCATGCACATGAGGCCTACTGGACTGGTCGACGACCGACCTCCGGCGTTCCGAAAAAGGCACACGGTCTATTCAGTACATTTGACCGAAAGTGCATCCTTCTAAGTCGCCTAATTCGGCACGCTATCGTTCGAGATTGAATAGTCACCGACATAGCAATAACTTTCGGCATGGCTCTTGCAGCTCGCTGTGAGCAGCCAAGCGTGCTCGGTCTTTCTCAACAGTGTCGATGCTCACTTGGTATGGCGTTGCGAATTCTTATTTCCTTTCGCTAAGATGTTGTCAAAATCACTCGATGACCAATGAACCACGGCCTATCAACATCTTGGCTACGTTATCAGGCTAAGCAATGATCTCCCTTGGCCGGACGCGGACGAACACAGTATTACCCCAATGTCCATTGCCATTTCGAGACACAAGGCGAATACCAAGTAGACCTTGGGGGGAGCGAGCGCTCTTGGGTCGCCATGGTCCGAGGAAAGATGGCTAGGCGCCAGGTCAATTAATGTATGCCGCAATCCTTTGAACCAGGCGGCTGGGTCGTGTATATAATGAATGTCGTTGAGTTCGCCTCTTACCCCTGCTCCGTCTTTGTTACACTGACCTGTTCGCTGAAATTCTTCGGTTCAAAGCGTTCACCTCCAAGATATCACAAGATACAGGGCGCCCATCATGTCGTCCGTTGACGAGATCTTCCCGGCGGTATGCGTTCATGGACTCTCCGTTGGATTCCACAGCTAACTCAATTGGATTAGCCAGAGTTCGATGAAAGCATGCCATGGGGTGGGAACACACGTGAAGGTTTTGATGTCAACGCGCAGTATCGTGGATACGAGCATGACTCAGTCTTCATTGCATTCTGTACCTTCCTCGTCTGGATCATGGTTCCGGGTCTGGCCATGTTCTACGCCGGCCTGTCCCGCCGCAAGAGTGCCTTGACAATGCTGTTCCAGGCGTTCCTCATCTTCGGTGTGATCACGCTACAGTGGATGATCTGGGGCTATTCGCTCACGTATGCTCCGGATGCAAGCCCTGTAAGTACCCGCTGTGACATTGGGTCACAGCTTAGCTAACCATTGTGACAGTTCATTGGCACTGAGTATTATATGGGCATGCGTTTTGTGCAAGCAGCGCCGGCCGGAACTATGCCTGATATTCTCTTCTGCCTCTACCAACTCATGTTCTGCGCTGTCACCACAACGATCCTGACTGGAGCAATGTTCGAACGCGGAAACCTTATTGCGTCAACCATCTTCGCCTTCGCTTGGGCCACTATTGTGTATGCGCCTATCGCGTGCTGGACTTGGAACGCAAACGGATGGCTCCTCAATTTGGGGTCGCTCGATTACGCAGGAGGTGGTCCAGTCCATATTGCTTCTGGGTGTTCTGCTCTTGCTTACGCACTCATCCTCGGCAAGCGCAAGTCATCCATTGAGACTGGCACATTCCACTCGAAGCCTCACAATCAAACGCTGGTGGCCATGGGGACGTTCTTCATCTGGTACGTGCAAGCCTAGCAATTCAACTCACAACCGACTAATCTTCCCAGGTTCGGCTGGTTTGGCTTCAATGCTGGTTCTGCATTGAACGCCACTGTTCGCTCGTACTATGCGGCCTTCAATACACAAGCTGCCGCATCCGCGGGTATCCTTGGTTGGGTCACTGTCGACATGATTCGCAACAAGGGTCGCTTTTCATTCTCCGGCGCTTGCGAAGGTGCGATCGCTGGCCTTGTTGGCATCACACCAGCCGCTGGATATGTGCAGGTCTGGCCAGCGGCCCTGATCGGCTACCTCACCGCGGTTGTTTGCTCTTCTCTGCAAAACATCAACGAGTGGATCCGAATCGATGAGGGAATGGACGTGTTCAAGCTCCATGGTATCGGTGGCATGGTTGGCTCTTTCCTCACAGGCATCTTCGCCGATGTTGCCATTGGTGACCTGTCTGCTGGTACTGGAGCCTCCGGAGCCTGGAATGGCAATGGAATACAAGTCGCCATCCAACTCGCTGATATTTCGTCGTGCGCGGCCTACAGCTTCGTCATCACACTTCTATTGGTATTGCCATTCAAGTATGCTCCCAAGTTCTTCAGCCTTCGCTTGACAGAGGAACAAGAAGCCATGGGGGCTGATGGCTACCATTTCCAAGATGAGACCATTGGAGAATGTATGGACGGAACTGAGACACCTCGGTCTGTCATGGGGTATCAGCCATCTGGGACAGCTACTACCGTGCCTGCAGGAACTCAAAGATCCAGCTCGGAAGCGGAGAAGAAAAATACCGCTTAAGGCGTATGGGCGTGTAACGTGGCTGGGCTCGGCCAAGAGGATGAAGAACACAATTACATTGATCAGGGCTGATCTAGCATTGATGGGCACAGCACGATGCAATGTGCATGATGAGTTTGTTGGCATGACAGCCATAAGAATGGCGATACCCCGTGTTTGAAGCGGCACTTCGATTGTGCGACAACATATTAATCAACATCACTATTCTTCTTTCCAATCGCTCGCAACCTTACATACCCAAGCCACTGACTGCCGTCTTCCCTTGTGATCACGCTTTGAATCAATTCTTGGATCTCCTTCAACACTGCTTTACGCTTCTCCTCCGCCGCGATTTCGACAAACTCGGCACACATCAAGTTTACCCAACCTTCCAGTCCTCCGCTCCCATCTGCTTTCTTCTCCGTCACAGCCGAAGGGCGATACTCCGTCTCACATTTCTCCACTTGAAACCCAGCGCCTTCCAACAGCTTGGTCATGCCATCAACAGAAGGAAAAAACCACGGACTCGCCGCTCTCGCATCCTGCAAAGTGACACCTCCTACGTGCACAAGAGCCGCGATACAAGCAGTCTGAATGTCAGCCACATTTCCCGCTCCACCCATCTCAAAGACAAACGTCCCGCCAGGCTTTAACGACTTGAACACATTCTCAAAAAATCGCTTCCGAATCTCCTCCCTCCTCAAAATCCAATGCATGGCCGCATTCGAAAACGCTTTATCCCACACTCCTCCATTCATCCCGACCTCCCGACACGAATCCAACTGCGTCGCATCGTGGAGCACAAACGTCATATTCCCGAAGCCATCGTTCAAGTAGCGCTCGTTTGCAGAGTCGATGAAAGATTTCGAGGCGTCAATGCCCAGCACTTGGCCTTCGGAGGAGGCGGTGGCGATCTTCGCGGTCAGTTCGCCGTCGCCGCAGCCGATGTCTAGGATGTTGTCGGATTTTTGCGGGTCGAGGTAGGAGAAGACAGTGGATGTGAGTTTGGGGACGAAACTTGCTGCCGAGGAGTAGGCTTCGGAGGACCAGTGGTCTTTTCTTGGGGTGGAAGATGACATTGTTGATGATTGTGTGTTGGTTGTTCACTTGGGTGCGGTGGATGGAGGTATTCTTGTTGATGACGCGGCCGCAGTTAATGTAGAAATTGTGGACTGAGATCTTTATTTTGAATTCACGCAATGGGTGAGATCGACATGTCGGATGGATTTATTGAATCTGCGTACGTTTCAATACTTATATTCGATGGGTGAGTTGGAGAAGGCTTGGCCGATATCGGCGGCGTGGTCAACCGTGTTATCGAAGCCGTCAAGGTGACCCATAACATTACATTCAAGGGGGCAATAGGCTCAATCCATATGGAGAGAATCTAATACCAGTTGCTAAGCTCACTGGGAAACCATCGGACATAAGCTGCAAGCCAACATCTAAGATCAACCAAAATGCAGCGGCAGTCCTATCCGCGACGGAAAGCTTTGAAGCTTTTGTATACGCGCTCTCCTCTGTCGTCGACATCGACGCAGCCATTCAATTCCATCAGGAAGAGGTAGTATGGATCGCAATGATCATTCTCATAGAAGTAGACGTCTGAGAAGTTTATACCGTCAGCTCGGGTTGAGGTAGCCGCTGCTCTGATACTCACTGTCCACATCTTGCCAATCGACTCTGTCGAACTCGAGCATCATGCTCTCAGCGTCTCCAACGCCATCGGTCACACATCCATCGTATATCCTGAGAGTTCTGTTGAACGCAAGAGCGCCGGAGCAACGAGGTCCTCGATAGCCGTGGATTGTGTATGCAACAATGTTGCTGGCAAGAACGGTAAGGGGGGCCAATAATGCACAACGCATCGAGAAGGCAGATTCAATTTTGTCTCTAGAAGAGATGACCTGGTAATTATCGCCCCGGGGCTGGTCATCTATTTTATAAGTCACGAGAGGGATATGTTGATGGTAGCGCCGACATGCTGGTGACTACTGCTTCGACCGATCGCTGCGTCTATTGCACAAGCTTCGGGGATCATTCCACCTTCCTGAGCACTGTATATGTGACTTCAGATAGCTGCACGACAATCATGCAGTCTGGAGCAGGCTTGTCAGGTCTGAGGTGGTGTCTTGTGGCCCGGCCTCGCCGCTTGTTACATCGCGCAGATGCATCTGTGGCGGCTCTCAATAACAGGTTATCGTGCTTGTTTGTTCTGACCTTCCTGCAAACGGAGTCATCGCGCGGAAGCAGTGTCGCTTCTGACTTCAGATATACTCATGTCCAAATTTCCTAAATGTGCTGCATGGGCATTCGGCAGGAGAGCTACTCTATAGCCTTGCTGCTCACGGATCACACCAATGAACGCCGTTCGCAGTGCCATCGGCGGCTCCAGCTGTTCCCCTCACCATGAACGGGGGCAAGAGAATACGCTTAGTGCTCCGGCTACAGTAGGACACGCCGATGTGGCGAGTGCTTGAAGCACAAGATGCGGACTTCGTTATACACGTCGAATATCTTGAAATCTTGCGCGATCTCCGACACTGCTGGCATTCATCATCAGATGTCAGGTCGAATCATGCATGGAGGAAGATGCCTGGACGTCCGGCGCGTTGTGGGCGGCGCGTCATCCGCACATGTTCGACCGGCGATGATGTCCCCACACCGCCAACAGTGTCTAAATGCTGACTGAGACCGGCGTTGGGAAATGCCTGTAGCTATAGGCGGCGATTTGATCGAGTCGGGAGGCATTAAAAATACTGAATCAGTGAGTTGGCGGCAATGTTGCTTTCGAGGCAAGCGCGCGAAGTGTCCCGCATCCCACTTCCTCACCTGTTTCCTACGCCTCGGCACCCAAACACAACAAAAGAGCTAAGAAGCTCTAGTCCAGACAACGTGTTCGCACTGCAATTTCTCTTCCTCATTCTGTTCGGACTTTTCTGTACGGTCTTGTTGCAGCTGTACAACCAATCCGTCCCAACCATGTCCAAACACAATTTCGCCCCACTGAAGAACGACCTGCTCCTCCGCACCGCCCGCGGTCAGAAAGTCGAACGCCCACCCATATGGGTGATGCGCCAAGCAGGTCGCTACCTGCCCGAATACCATCGCGAAAAGGGCAACAATGACTTTTTTGAATGCTGTCGAAGCCCCGAGATTGCCTCGAATTTGACTCTGCAGCCCATCGATCGCTTCGAGGGACTCATTGATGCGGCCATCATTTTCTCAGACATTCTGGTAATCCCTCAGGCGATGGGGATGGAAGTTATCATGCTTCCGGAGAAGGGGCCGCATTTCCCGAGCCCATTGCAGAGTCCTGAGGACGAGCAGTACAAGGAGGTCATGGAGAGGGAGGTGGATGTGGTGAAAGAGTTGGCATACGTTTACGATGCCATCACATTGACAAGAAAGAAGCTGGATGGGAGAGTGCCACTGTATGGATTCTGCGGCGCGCCATTTACATTATTATGCTACATGGTCGAAGGCGGGGGCACAAAGGTATTCAGACAGACGAAGACGTGGATTTACAAATATCCCGAGGCTTCGAAGAAGTTGTTGCAGAAGATTGCGGAGTTGTGCGTGGAGTACCTGGCACATCAAGTTGCAGCAGGAGCGCAGATTGTGCAAATCTTCGATTCTTGGGCAGGAGAGCTAAGCCCAGCTACGTTCAAGGACTTCTCCCTGCCATATTTGGAATGGATTGCAGACCATCTGCCCAAGCGGCTGCAAGAGATGGGCGAGCAGGGTGTTCCAATGGTAGTGTTCGCAAAAGGAGCGTGGTATGCTGTTGACAGGCTTTGCCAAACAAACTACGATGTCGTTGGGCTAGACTGGTTACACGACCCGAAGGAAGCCTATGCAATTGCGCAAAAGCACGGAAAGGTTTTGCAGGGCAATGCCGATCCAGGAGTGTTGTATGGAGGACACAAGGCGATCACAGAAGTCGTCGAAAACATGGTCGCTGGCTTTGGTGGTGGTAAGCAAGGTTGGATCGCCAACCTTGGTCACGGTATGTGCATCGCATCTTCGTGCGCGAGAAATGTGGCTGACAAGACTCAGGTATCACGCCGTGGGTCAACCCCGACGACCTTAAATTCTATTTTCAGGAAATCCACAGAGTATCAGGTAGCTCATGATCTCGTGCGAAAGCTTCCACAGAAAAGCGCTTGCCAACTACAATGATACAGGTGAACAACTGGAAGACAAGATGCCGAAGCTTGTCGATATCAAGGCAGCTGAGCAGAAAATGCACGAGCGGAACATACTACACAGCGATTGGTAGCCTGAGGGGGACCTCAATCCGATCGTGATGGAAAGATCCATGCCGGCAGCTGCTGAAGTACGACATGCACTGTTCGGCGTGAGAACGTGGGAGAAACAAAGAACGGCGTTGAAACAGCGACGCGGCAGACGCACACCTTGTACATACGCCAGCTCTTGGACGACATGAAAGCCAACGGCGGACTACTTATCTTCGCCAATATCCTCATACCTACATATTACAGTCAGTCAAAGCTCATCGATACCCGTCAGCCGCGCATTATGACAAACCAGTCTTCTGGATGCGCCTTGATAAAGTCTTTCATCAGCTGCTCAGCCTCGGCGTTTTTCAGATTGACGACTTCGATGCCGTTGCGTTTCAAATGTTCCTCGCCGCCAACGAAGGTGTTGTTCTCGCCCATGACGACGCGCGAGACCTTGTATAGAATGCACGCGCCAGTGCACATGTCACATGGCGATAGTGAAGTATACATGGTTGCATTTTTGTACTCTGAAGCCGGGAGCCTGCCAGCGTCCTCGAGAGCAGACATTTCCGCCTAGACAATGTTAGGAAGCGGCCATGGTACAATGATAGATTCAGATCGACTTGCATGTAGAATCGCTGAACCTTTTTGCACTCGCATATTGTGCCCTTTGCCTAGGATTCTGCCATCGGCGGCGACCAGGCATGCGCCAATGGGCACACCACCTTCTGCGAAACCTTTCTTGGCTTCCTCCAAGGCGGCGATGAAGCCAGGGTCGTTGGCGGACATGGCTGCGATATATTTTCACTTTGATGGACTTTCTCTCTCTCCCTCACGTGCACGACTGGTGATGGTCGCGGCTCGGCCTCCGACAGCGGCTGTTCCTGACAGGGGTCTCTCGAGAGACTTGCCGTGGCCAACGAGCGATCTTGGAGCTACGGCATCGTCATTTGGGATTTGCTTTGACAGTACACGATCCGTCTCTTTTCGCGACACGGAAATACAGCGCTCACGACGTCCGATGTGACGACAATCTTGCACTCGCTCCATTCTTCACACCACCGCGTCGCCTCGGCCTCATTTCCCGCATCTGTTGGAGCTGCGCGATCCACGCGCGTGCGCTTCACACGCACCCAACCACACGGTTGCGATCCGAGCTGACCAGCACGTCGAGCGCGCCGTCAATACCGCCTTGATGCGCCTAGCCGAGACTCCATCGCAAGTATACAAAGAGCACTGTGGAATCGTTTCGGAGTCGATCGAACGGGTTT
>ANSM01006006.1:0-16036 GCA_000347735.1 Cercospora canescens BHU | reverse complement strand
GTTTGCGGAAGTCGTCGAGGGTCACGAGGCCGACGGTGTCCGCCTTGAGACGATCCTCGACGTCGACGGCCTTGGCGACAAAGCGCGCGTCATTATTATCGGCCATGTTGATTTCGAGAGGCTGGTGATGGTGGTGTGACCATCATTAGAAGTTGAATCGAAGAGCTGCGAGAGCTTCATCGAAACGCGACAGTCTTTTGATTGGCGCGGACTGCACTCCGGCCTCTTGCATCTGCTCCATGAAGCTTGTCTGGCGTGTCGTCACTTTTGACGCGAAAACGTGGACGTGGACTTGTGACAACCCGCAACAACAACATCATGACCAAACACAGTCGACTTTCTGCTCGCCAGCCGGGAGATGACTTCGATTCGGACTCGGACGCTTCTTTCCACAGCTTCAAGGATGATTCCGAACAGCCGATACCAACGGTGCCGAATCCGCAGCCCACCACACCGCAAGACGAGCCGAGTGCCTCCAGACCCGTCGTCGAACGCTTCTCGCCCGAAGAGGAAGCTACCCTTCTCGCCGAATCGAATAGCCTGAAAGGTTCAGCCAACCAACTGTTCGGCAAAGGCAGCTACGGTAACGCCATCCAGACCTACGATCGTGCTCTCGCCTCATGTCCAAACTACCTCGATTTCGAGCTAGCAGTGCTACGCTCAAACATAGCAGCATGTCACATCAAATTGAAAGACTGGAAAGAAGCAATAGAGAGCGCAGAGAAGGGGGTCAACAATCTCGAAAATCTGGAGCCCCTGCCTCCTTTGCCCAAGCCCAAGGACTCCAGGAAAGAGGGGCAGCAAGAGGAGAGCAAAGATGACGGAGTTGAGGTAGTTGACGATGACGTTGAAGAGCGAATTGCCAATCTGGCGAAAAGCGGTCGAACGCTTGATGAAGTGCGCAAACTCCAGATCAAACTCCTCCTCCGACGTGCAAAGGCGAAAACAGAATTGGGAGGCTGGGCGAATCTCCAAGCTGCAGATGAGGATTACAGAATCCTGTCATCGCCTACTATACAGCCGTGTCTTTCACCTACAGACTTGAGATTTGTCAAGGAGGCGGTCCGATTGCTCGCGCCGAAATTGAACGAGGCCAAGGAGAAGGAGATGGGCGAAATGATGGACAAGCTGAAGGGCCTGGGGAACAGTGTCTTGGGCATGTTTGGTATGAGCACGGACAACTTTCAGTTTGTCAAAGATGAGAAGATGGGGGGATACAGCATGAATTTCCAGCAGAATCCGGGGAAGAAATGAAGGCGATCGAATGAGGACGCCCTGACCCATGCACCTCAGACGTGTTTCTACGCTGCAATCATCTCTTATCTGACGACTTTGATCAGAGCTGACGCGCTCCCGATCTCGGCCGAGCGCACATCATGAGCTGTGCAAAACAAGGATGTATAAAGCTCGGCAAAAGTGGTCGGAAACATACGCGGCCCGGGTCCACCACTTGGAACGACGCGCATGTCAGGCATACAGGTATACATCGATACCAACACGACCTGATAAGATGTTTTGATTCTGTTTCTTGCACGGATGTTGCTTTAGGACTGAAGTCGCTTGACTGTCGTTGAATCGTCATCATGCACAACGCTCAAGCACTGCTCTCCCTTGGTCTGGCAGTATGCCAAACAGCGGCACATTCAGCTGATCCGACAACTCAGAATGCCAATCACATCTTTAACGCGCTGTCCAATTCGATGCGACAATGGGGGTCGTCCTTACATCACAACGGCATGTCAGTGTTTATTGCGACTGTCCCACAGGGAACACAGTTCTATCACGGCACGACAGATCCCAACCCTGTTGAAGGAACGGAATGGCTCGCTTTCGAGCCTGAGCACGCGCTAGTGTTCGCATATCACAGAAGATCCGGGCCTTCTCCGGGCCCTTCTCACCCTGAAGACGGTCATCGAACGATAATGCACCACAATGGACAACGCCAGCAACGCCCACCAGATCTCCCACGTCACGATTTGAAAGCTCGGGAACTTCAGGAGCCTCTGCCGATTCCACCACTCAGCCATACCATGGCACAGAGGGAACGTGCTAGAACGCATTATCGACAGGAGCCTATGGGTAGCGATGAGCCCAATATCGGTGATGATTCACGCGGGTATTTGCATGTCTATCGAGGGAAGCATGATCTGAGATTGCTCTATCTTGACGGCCAATCTGCTGCCAAATGTTCTCTAGGTACTATGGATTTCCAGGACATGGTGCTTCTCCACGGCAGTCCGACACCGGCTTCCAATTTCCCGCCTTCACATGATCTAGATCCTCATGGAGGCAATCGCAAGATGGACAAGTCGGGACCTGGGAATACACCAGTCAAGCCCAAACATCCTCCAGGCGGCGGCCCAATGAACGAAGGCTACAGAGCCGAGCACTTGTGTTCTATGGCCCAGAACGAGTGGCAGGGCAAGATTGATGGCTTTCTGAGGATGGAGGTGGGCTTTGAGATAATCTTGTGCTCCTTCAAAGATGAGCTCGTCGTCGATCGGATCAGTGAAGTGAAACAGGCAGAGCCTGGCAGAGGTTCTCCCGGCCCTGGAGGTCCTTCTCTCAATTACCTACAGGCAGTCGCATCTCGATACGACGGAATCGGCGCTGAGCGAGTGACACTCGATTACAATCATTTCGTGACACTCTACTCTTTCGAAGATGCCCTCTACATCAACAAAGACAAGTTGCCGCGCGTCAACAATGACACGGAAGTCCTGAGACCTGTGCTCACAGCCATTAAAGACATTGCCCTGTCATCACATACCACATCCGCACCGAGAACCAACTGGCAAGCTATCACGGACATGGTCATCTCTCGATACTCCGACCGCATTCAGTCTCTGGCTGAGGGAAATTCACCCGATGAGGAAACCTTCTTCCGTCATCTAGAAGATGCTGTCCGACCATTCATCGACTATGGAGTGCGAAACCTATCCGCCGAGATTGAACGATGCGCGACACAGCCTTTCCCCACCGTACCCATTCCTTCGAACAACACTGCGGCAAGCGCCATCTTGCACGTCACCACCCGACTCTGCGCTTCGCTTCTCGAAGCTCTGGACACTCCATTTGAGGATGCTGGGCTGGCTTTGCGGGACCTGCAGGATTGGCTCGGGTGGAGCACGTTCAAACGTTGTCGCGGTTGTGCCGTCGATGAAGTTTGTTTTGTGCCCATGTGGCCATCCGGTGCGAAGGAGTTCCATGAAAGACCGAGGTGCATTGCGTCGAAAGAAGAGGCGGGATCGGGATATTGGGGTGGCATGGGCCGGCCGCCCAGGGGACCTCCTCCGCCAGGACCGATGTGGTGAGGGGTTTTTGGTGTGACTGCTCCTCAGTTGATTGATTGAGATGGGAATGAGTTGCAAGTACGAGTTCGATAAGATTCTGGATTTGCAGCAGAGTCTTGTCTAAGCAGCAGTTGCCAACGATGGCGTTGTCCATTTATTGCTTTCACATATCTTCTGGAGCGCCCCTTTCCCACTTTCCCTCCGGCAGTCTTGGGGCAGACCTATATTCCTGGGGCTTCATGGATGGGACAGCATGGCATAGAGGGGAGTGGACATCTTCAGAAACAGCAAGAGAATATCTTCAGTTGACGGTCTTGCCTTCATTCGGGCACAGGATACTTTCAACATTTCATCATCCCCACGAACTCTGCTCTGGGTCCTCACTCTGGAATACAATTCCGCCCATGCGCTCAATATGGAACACATCGTCTTTCCTGCTCATTCACCTATCACCACGTGCAAATCACGCTAGGCCGCCTTCGCTTGTGACTGGCCGATCACCTACTCACTCGTCCGCCGCATCGCAGCATAAGAGAGCAAAAATCTCCTCGAACCTTTTGTAACACATCTGAACGAAATTTTGGGAGCAGTCTGGGAAAACCGTACCAGCTCGACTTTCGCACCACTGAAAATCTGCTCACTAGACTGACATTTCCTTCAACGCAACACAACGCCCACAATGACCTCATCTGACCGGACCGATGGAATCGATGTGTACAGGATTCGCGCAAATTATGAGCCCTGGAGCCGTTACCAACACCCGACTGTCGGACCGGTCGTGATTCTGTTGCCGCCGATGGATCCGCGCATATACATTTTGCCGGAAGAGTTCTGGCGAACTATGGTTGTGGCAACTGGGGAGAACTTCATGATGATTCGACTCGAAGATCATGTTGACGGGAGATCTGCCTGGACAGCCTTGGTGTATCTGAAGCGAGTCGTGGCGGCCGGGGGTCTTGTACCACCTGTCCACAGTGGGTCGCCAACGCTGGACATCATTTTGGAAGTCGATAGGGTGTTCGGAAGTGGGACTTCTCTCGAAGTGGCCACTTTGGGTGAAGGGCAAGATGGTGTTGAGGGTAAACATGGTGGCAAGGCCAATAGAAGGAACGACAGTGTTGCTGCCGAGTCGAAAGATGTGAACATGGAGGATGCTGAGTACAAGGAAGATGAGATTGAGGATACTGGCGCTGCAGAATCACGAACAATAGCGGCTCAGACGACTCTGGGTCCGGCCCCAACTGCCCCTCCGAATATTCTCAACACAATCACCACACCTCCGTGCCCCGCACCTCACGGGCACGTCACCTCCACCGCCTGGGCCCAAGCCCAAACCATCCTCTCCATACTCACAGCACCGAGCACGATCCCGTTCGGCAACAAACCCTTCGTGGCCCCACCACACACCACCAAATTCGCCGTCCGCTGGCGCCACGAGAATAAGAGCGAAGGCACCTACAGCAAACACGGCTATTGCCGCCTCCTCGCCCTCTGGATCTGCCAGCACGAAACCGAATTCAACCTTCCACCCCGCCAGACTAAACAAGTCCTCGATGCGCTTTTCCCCGACTATCTCGCTTCTCTCGGAACCAAATTCGTGAATGGATTCGATGAGAAGAATTTGAGTGCGCAGTTGAACGAGCATGCGAGGTCTGATAAGGATGTCTTGTGGGATTTCAAGGAGTTTCTGAATATTCGTCAAGCTTCGGCGGAGAAGGTCGATCTCTGGGCAACGGTCTTGGCGCATGTGTTGAGGGCGATGCAACAGCTGGGCATCGAGGGGAGTCCGGGGCAGGTGTGTAATGCTTGCCAGTCTAGACCGGCGAGGGTGCTGGCGAAGAAGGCTGAGGGGAAGTATAAGGGGAGTGATTGAACAGTGGAAATATTTGGGTAGAGTAGAGATGGATGGGGATGAGGGAGAGTGTTGGAGGGAAGCTAGACAGGAATAGAAGCATGGGATCACGATTCCATCTCGTTATCTTGTCAAACATCCCATTCCTACTTTCAAAGTCCATGCATAGATGCTACAGCAGATTATGACTGTAGCGTGCAGTCATATGCAGAGTTCCGAGCCCTAGAAGCCCTCGAGTTCGGGTTTGAGCCCTAACAGCCCGACTATATATACCGTCTTCCAGACCCCAGGTCCACGTCTAGACAACACTCCGAAAACCAACATACTTCTGGACCACTAGGGCAACGGCAAAGCACAGCACAGTACGCAAGGGATCGTAGTATCGTCTTGCATTCCATCACTCACCGCAACCAGTTGTGATGCTTGCGTGTCTTGCTGCTGCTTGTTCGCTGTGCAGCGTTGCAATACTTTTTCGTCCCTTACTGTTTCGTCCTAGGACAAAGTTCGGCAATTTGATGAAGACCTGGTCATGTGAGAATTGTAGTCTCGGAGATTCCTGTTTTCTTTCTCGATGCAATGCGGGCTCTCCGAAGACCAACTTGGACCGTATCTTCCCCTGCGTTCGCGGACATGCATTCTTCCATGATGTATGTGGGACGATGTATATTTCGAGAATTCGGATGCGTCGTTTTTAGATGTGTTGGTTCTGCGGAAGACTGACCCATTTGCTCTTCCTACCTGGCGAGCTATTTAGCTCGATTGAACTCAGTCTTGTGAGGCGGTCGAACGGTGATGAACGAAGACGAAGCGCTACAGAGACTGTGTATTGAGACGGTACAGCCAGTTAAACGCGATGAACACCCAGAGGGGTGAAAGTCCATCGATGCCAGGTACTAAGAAGATCATTCGCTTCTCGTCATAGCCCGTGTCCGGAAGCTGGGGTGGCGGCATTGCGCTGAGGATGTAAGCAGCATCTAGCATCCCTCGCTATACGACTACTGATGGCGATGCGTTGTCAACTATAGCATGAGCAGCATTGCTGATGTGAGCTAGGGCTAGAAGCGTATATTAACTGCCTCATCTTCCTCTCGTCCGCTCGACTCTTCGTCACACAATTTATTGCTTACAAAGATTGTCTCTGCAAGTTTTCGATTTTCCAAGTCGCGATTTCGCCAATCATCATGGTCAAATTCGCAGCTGCATTGGCTCTTTTTCTGAGGTATGTCTCGATGAAAAGATTTTGAACGCACACGCCCTCATGCCATCGACAAATTAGTGCCTGTTTGGCGCAGACCGACTATGTTAACAACTGTTTTTGCCGTTACGGTTATGTCGATAAAGGAGAAGAACTTTGTAGTCAACACCGTGGTGTCTGGGAAGCCGTCGGCAATATACCTCGCAGGAAAGCAAGCTTCGCGGGTAAATATGTAAGTCTTTCGCTCTCATGGGCTCTGAGAAGGTGCTGATCTCTAAGCAGTGCGTTCTGACTGTACGGGGCCATTCGAAATTCACCAACGAAGAGTGTTCAACTCACTATGGAGCTGGATTCCAAGCCAGATGCCCGTAACGAGCTCGTCAAGGCGATGGAACGGAATGTAGGATAATGGATGGGCGTTCCGTAGAAACGGGACGATTCAATCCGCAGCAGCGAGATTTATCTGGTGTTTACTCGCGACTTTCTCCTCCCGCCAAAGGGATTCGTTCACCCGCTGCACGCTTCCTCAATCGTTCCATATTACAGTAGTCATGTACGATGCAAGTGAATTAAGGGTACTCTCTGGCATGCAATGCGATAAGACGAAAGCGCGAGACATGTGCATGTCTGTCGGAACACTAGTATTCTCTTCGTACAGGAGACAGTGCTGCATTGAGGTACCCGCTGCCAGTGGACATTCCTGTAGAATCGCGTCTCCGAGGATGGTTTCCGCAGCCGATGCTCTCCGTCTAGAACTACAGGTTCACCCTTGCTTACCGCATCGCATGACCTTCCGGCACCCGCTACAAACTTTTCTTACCATTTTTTTTCTTCGCTCGAAAGACCTGTTCACTGACATACAGCTTCGCAAAGCCCCTACCAAGCTACCCACTTGTCCTGTTCTACACAAAGTCGCACACGTACAACACCGCTTAATAGCTGAAATTTTCTTGCTCCCAGGTCGTACAAACGAAGCACTTACTGTAAGGCCTTCCATCCCCATGCTCTATCTGTGTCACTGCGCGCTCTCCTTCTTCTTGCTGCTGTATCACTTCTTGAAACAACTGGCCCTGCCATGGGAAACAAGAGAAGGAAACGCAGAATCAGCATCATGACCGAAGCGAAATTCGGATCCGAAGTTCTGTGTTCATACGAATCTTACTCCGTAGAAGATACTACGCTTCGTATTGTGATCCGTATGTTGCGGGTTTCCAGCTGAGAGTCGAGCGTTTTGTAATCGTTGTGTTACGGTGCATAGTACTCGTTCAGGTAAGATGCGACTAGACTACGCTTATTTCGGTATGTGATGTGCATCGTCTGGGTGGAGAGCGACTATGCTTGTTTGGGTGTGTGGTGTCGAGGTATACACTTAAGTAAAGCTGTTTCGAGGATGGGAAAGTGGATTTGGGTCAGTGCGCCATGCGTTCGCCTTTGCTGGACTATACGAGTGTTTTCGTCAGCGACAGGGAACGGTTCTCACTGGCGGCACAAGGAGATATTCTGACTGATGGCCTGATTCCACGGTGGCAACGACAAGGCTAGGAATGCCGCAAGACATTAATCAGCTTGCCGAGGATGGACTCAGATCACGAGAGCCAAGTTGCACAATCTGGAAGCCGTTACGGCGCCGGTGAGGGATATGGGACGCCTGAGAGTGAAATCCATGCTATATAAGACGTCTGGAGCGCCAGCGAGTTGAGAAGATCATCAGCAGCTCCAACAAATTAAGAAAACCGAGCTTGCAACCCCCTCAATCCACCCCCTTCGACGAACCAAACGAACAAATATGCATCTCCAACTCCTTTCCCTGGCTCTCGCCTCCCTCACTCTCATCACCGCCCTCCCAACCGAAGAACAATCGCAACCCTCCAACATCCTCCAACGCGCCCCCATCAGCGTCGGAATCGGCTACGGAGAAGAGCTACAGAGCGATAGCATCAACCACTGGGTCGCCTGGTACCCTCCACCTCCCTCTCTCCGCACTCCTTCCACTCCACTAACCTCTCCTTCTCCTCTCCCAGGATCGAAGGCAAATCCGCGTGCCCCGCGGTCCGCATCCTAGGCTCTCTGCAAGGCAACGCCTGCAACCAAGTCTTCAACATCGACGGACAAGACTACAAGTTCGGCGACTGTGGCTCGGACGGGAATCCGAGGTCTCTGCTCGATGGTAATGGAAGTTTTCTGAGAGGTTGTTCGGGGGATTCGGATAAGATCCATTGTCATGGGAGTCAGCATGATATTAAGAAGCATGGGAAATGCGTGTAGAGTGGTGGGAAGAGGTGTGAAAAGGTAGGAACGTGGGCGGGGGGATGAGGAATTAGGGAATTAGACGGTTGTTCATTGAGGGATTGTTTGCAGTCACTCTCTACCATCTCAAATTTGATTCTCGCGTTCTCGTTGCAAACTTTTCCTCATTCTTCCTGGCAAGATTCCCGCTATCACAGACTTCTCAAGCCTGTCGGACGAATGGAACACGTCGCAAAAGATATAGTCTGGAGCTGTTGTGCTTTCTATACCATTTTTCCACCCATATCCTACCCTTCTCCCACGTTTCCCACCAACGCCTCTCGCATGCTCTTCATCAGATCAACGGTTTAGGTCCCAGCAGGCCGACACGGACACCATCTTAACTGGGGACAAATACCGGACAGTACTGTTCTGGACGACCCATGACGGCCAGTGTGGTTCACTGCTCCAGCTCTCGAAGAAAAGATCATGCCAAGCCGAACCGACGAAGGAAACCTACTCCTGTGTAAGTCATCGTTGTCAAACGGTAGTCTGGGCTGGGAACAGAATGTCGACGGCGGTCAAAATCTTGCACGTTCTAGGCGCAGATCCAAAATTTCGAGTCTCGAGCATGAATGTGGTGAGATCTGAGGGGAGGGAGGAGATGCGATGGACAGGAAAGAGAGGAGAAGGAGAGGATAAACGACGTTTGATGATAGAGAGAGTTCATGACGGATGTATGAGAAGTATGGATTCAGTCGTTCTGGAAAACTTGACGCCGGGTTCCAAGCAGTATCTAGAGGTTTTTGTGCATGCTATCCGCAGCCTGGGACTTCAGGAGCCAGTCGCTCAGCCTGACAAAGCCGCGGTGGGCATGGTAGTGCACCCCATTGATTTTCCAGCCTTGCCGAACGTTTGCTTGCTCTCTGTCCGACATCCTATTCTTCGGCTTCTTCTTCATCTTCTCCTTTGGCTTCGTCCAACCGCTCTCTCAACGCCTTCATCAAGTCCGTGGCTGTCGCTTCACGCAAGCCGACGAGAACACTATCATCGTGAAATACGGTAATGATCAGCATGTTGCTGTGAGGTGAATAGGGTGTGGCCTTGTGGAAGAGTCCAGCGATGGAAGGATGGAATTCAAGCCACTGACAGCCTGCGTCTTTCTGAGATTCAACCAACCAACCGTATTCGAACGTGATGCTCAAGTGGATCAAATTTGCTGGGAGCATGACACCGATGGTGATCAAGACCTCGTAAATCGTTTCTGGGGTTGTAGGCTTGCGAGTGTCCAATCGAAACTCCTTTAGGTTGGGAGGCAGAAAGTTGGAGGCCCGCTGGAACGAGCCCAACGGGTCCCAGTCGTCTATGGTTTCGGAGACCTCGGCTCTGAAAATGGATGTCTCATCGAGGTATAGATGTTCAAGCGCCGAGAAATAGGAAAAGGTACTCAGGCTACCACCTATAGAAGTCATTAGTTTATTTCATCACGCCTTGCACAGATCAAAAGTGCTTCTGGGCAGGCGCTAGTTGGGGACACAGCCTGTTAGTAGTGAGGAAGTAGAACACGGTGAACTTACGAACGAGCACAGGATCCACATGAAATGCAGAAAAGGTCAGCTGCAACCGCTTGAGCGTGTCTGCATGCTGACTCAGGGCTGAGCGAATCTCATCGAGATCGATGGTCTTAGATGAGAAGTCGAGGTCGAGCATGTTCGAGTTCCACGAAACGCGCAGCTCGATAAGGCTGTGGCATGTTTTGATGGCCAAAGCGACGTTTATTGGGTCCATGCTGGTATCTTTAAGATACAGTCGAGTAATGTGTGCATTTGCATGTCCATATGCGGGAAACACAGCATGCCATGGTGCTGAACCGCTCGTGTGCAGGTCTTCTAGACGTGGAAGAAGCATATACTCGAATGGATAGGCTGTGTCAGCCTGGTCATCGTGCGAGTCGTCGTCGTCGATCTCGTTGTCCGGGTGGAACGTCAGCTTCCGTACACTGTTTAGCGCAGTCTTTGGACTAGCAAGACCAGAGCTGATGTCGTGCTTCGCCGAACCTGGAGAGGTCGCCCATTTAATCAAGGTCGCAACGAGATCGGGGAACTTCTGGAAATTGAACTTGCCACAGGTCTTGGTGAATGCGGCGTGACCTCCATCTTGCGTAAAATCCAGCACATCGACCTGTGTAGCGAGAACCAGTAGCAAGATGACGTTGCCGTCGAAGTATCCATGGCGCAGGGCGTTTGCCAATTTGCGATGGAACCAACTGTCATGAGAGGCGAGAGGCAGGATAGCCTCGAGGAAGCTGATGAGCTCAGATCGAGATGGTCTTACGATATCCCCCTCCGCTGGAAGATGAAGTTGGATGGTCTTGATGTGCACCGCCAGAGCTCGACTCTGCGACAACGTGCATACGACTTTGTGCAAACGATCAGCGTCCTTGCCTACTGAGATGGTGCGGTAAAGAGAAGGCGTGGCCGATTTGTTGAGTGCTTTGTTCGTAAGGCACAGAGAGTACTGATCACGCGTCTGGGGCAAGTAGCCAACAATCTCCTCTAGAAGCTCGGCTGGTAGATTTTGGATGGTGGCGGATGGCAATATGCGCGCATCGGGGGCCGACTCTTGCTGTGGAGGTTGGAGATCGAAAACGATCTGGGCCAGGCATCCGCAAATGAACGAAAGCATCTTGGGACTTTTCAGAGGTGGCAAGTCCGTACAATTGTGCGACGTGTCTTTTCCGGTGAGGTTTGGGTGTCGTGCGTGGAGAATGCGACTTGACAAACTGCAGCGAAAGCGCGCACTTTCTGGTGTACGATTGACTCGAATTGCGCAGACTCGAGTCCTTGGTCTTCCGATTTTGAACGCCGGTGATTGTGTTGGTATAGAACTTTTCTGCGAGGAAGAAGATGTTGCTTGCGGTGTTGACGTGTGCAGAATCGATGTATGCGATGTCAATGTGTGCGATGTTGGTGTGTGTGGTGCCGTTGTGGATGAGCCTTTTAATAGTTGAAGCACGGGCGGCACTTCACGCACTAGCGCCAAACCGAGTGAATCACCCATGCCGAAGCAAACGATGCAAGCAGATATTCACTCCAACACAGACAATCAGTATGGGAAGCTTGACACGCTGTGAAGCTTTTGCTGTGAAGTCTTTGCCATGAACTCCGGGGTTGCGGCACAAGGCGGAGATTCGGATGCTGTGGAAGCAGTCGCCATATGGCCGTTCGATAACAATGCGGCCTTGAGCACTTGCAGGATGTTTGCGTCAATTAAAGCCCCTGCTGTCGCAGAGCAGATAGTGGTCCCCAGGAACTGTCTTGGGCCGATGTAGTCGAGCAGCTGAAGAGCGATTCGCGAGCGACAAACACCGATGGTTTGCGCAGGTTCGCTCCGGAGTAGTAGCGTTTAATACAGGGGCGGGCATGCTGTAGATCTGATCCATTAGTGAGTGGCGCGATGACTGCAGTCATTGGGCCAAAGCTGGAAGTCGCAGAAAGGTTACAGCGGCGCCGATATTCTCTCAAGCGGGTCAAAACGACCGGCTGTAAATGATGCCAATGGTCGTATGAGGTCTTGCTGTTCATAATTCTCGTGTGACTAAAACGGTGAAAGTCCCGCTAGCTTCCCTCGAAGGAACTGCATTTTCCAGAGGTCAAGCTCGTGTTGAGTGTAATTCGTGTTGTAAAAGTCGAAAGTTAAGGTGGTCCTAAAGCTGCGCTCGTAACCAAAGACAAGCGGTCGAGCTTACCTCAAGACCGACGCGTCGGGCCCAGAGTTGAGCAAAGCTCAAAACAATGGCCCAGGTGGAAGAAAGTGGGGCGACAAGGCTGTGCCCATTGACTGAAAAGCAGATGCGCGAGCATGCCGCCTGGCAAGCACAGCCAGCAGCGAGCCGACAGAGATGTTGAGGATCTCAATGCTGATTGTGCTGGTCGTGTGGATGCATATTTACGTGCTGCCGTGCTTTGGGAGACAAGGCAACACGGATCGCACAAACTGGCGCAAGCCATGTAGATAGCCGGTGCAGTTTGTGGATGGAAGAGAAAAGAGAAGAGAAGAGATTAGGAGCGCTTATGAGATTTCAAAATGAAGCGGAACTGAGTGGGCCACGCGCGGCACTAATGCAATATAAGTCGGTAGTGAAGTAAATTGTCCCAACGCTTTCCAGTCCCAGTTGCGCATTCGTTGATGGTCAACCATGCATGAGCGAATGTGCTTCCAAAACCATGAATGACCTGCTCCAGGCGGCGAGTACTGTAACTGAAGCCAGGACTTGGGAGCCAAGAGGATGGCAGACGACGGATATTGATGCAGCTGACCTCCTTGACGTAGAAGCAAATCGTATACCGGTATCGTTGTTTAAGCCTATTGGAATATGCTTTCGTAATTCATCCGATGGAAGGTCCACGGAAGTATGTACGGAGCAGCGACGGCATGCAATGCTGCGCTTGTTGGCCCGGGCTTTGTCTACAAACGTGCTTTATGAATCTCAGTAAGAGTGAGACAACTGTCTCTCTCTGCTGTTCGTGAAAGTCTTTTGCCAACATTCTCGCATCCCCCGTAGTTCTGTGCACGCAAACTTGTCAGATGGATGAAGCTTTGGCCGCGAACCGCTGGCGTCTAATGAGAAGTCCTTCCGGAACCCGAGACATTATGCAGCTGGCAGTTTCTACTTGTAAAGCATCGGTGTGAGGCAGTGTGACTTGTTCAGATATATAGCTCCGGTTTCAACCAGCGAGGACATCATGAACCCGTCCCCAATGGAGCTGTAGAGAGCGCACATCCAATAGACCAGTAAGGATGAGCGAAACACGTGAAGGGCAAAGGGAGTGAAGTGAAGCGAGTTCGGCTGAAAGCAGCGAGGAGTGTCGAAGGACCCTTGTTGGCGCGGGGCACAATTACGCCATCGGTCTCCTTTGCTCACTGGAGGTGGCGGAAAACAGTGAGCTGAGGTGAGAATAGTCAGTCGCCCCCATTTGTCAACTGCTGCTGCTTTTGCACTTTCTAGACTTTCCCAGCAACAACCACACACATCTTCCCGTCCATACACAGATTACCATTCAGGTACGTGACTCTTCCTCCTCGACACCGCGGAGCCCTCCCCCGGCATTGCTCGGCTTCAACTCGGGCTGGGCTGGATCGTCCCGATTAGCAAGCAGCAGCAGAAAGCGACTCTTTGCCCGCGCACACGCTTAGAAAGCTGTCTTCGCATCATCCCTACCCACCTATAAACACCCGCATCCCACCTTGTGCTTTGCGCTTTGTTCCATGTCTTCAGCTTCGACCTTATTGCGCCAAACCCTGCTCACCACCCGACTCAGCAGCAGAACAAGAACAACAACAACAACAACAACAACAACAACAACCGCCTTCCGCGCCACATACCAACCCATCCAACACACTTTCCGTCCCTTCTCCTCCACCATGGCGACCAAAGAGGCCGTTCACAACATCAAGGCCAAGGCCGACTTCGACAAGCTCGTCGCAGACAAAGACAAGCTGTCCGTCATTGACTGCTACGCGACATGGTGCGGCCCATGCAAAATCATTGCGCCACAAGTCTGCAAGTGAGTGACCGCAACTCCTCTCCCGCATCTATCCCACCGCAAAACGCTGACCACAGGTTTCCACTTGCACAGATTCGCCGACGAATTCAACAACGCCACCTTCTACAAGCTCGACGTCGACGAGCTCCCGGACGTCGCGCAAGAGCTCGGCGTGCGCGCCATGCCGACATTCTTCCTCTTCAAGAACGGCGAGAAAGTTCAAGAAGTCGTCGGCGCGAACCCAATTGCCTTGAGGTCTGCCATTGAGGCGCATTACACTTGTTAGAGAAAGTCGCGGGAGGAGTGGATACGTCATGATGATGGGTACGGTGTGGACAATGGTTACACAGATACGCGGGCGAGCGAGATACGAAGAGTGTGCAGTGGAGAGCGAAATATGCTGGATGCGAATAGCACAGCATGAACTGAGAAGAGCATCGTAGAATCGTATACCCAGCAGGGAGCGAAAATGAAAGAAGACGAAGTATAAAAAAAAACGGGTGTCCCATTCACAATGTTATTTCCCATACCACTGCGTCAACAAAGAGGCGAACAGATCCCTCCCAACCCAAGCTTCCGCCCCATCCCCATCACAACTTCATCGTCCCCAACCAACTCGCCCCTTTCCTAAGTCGCCGCGAACACGCTGCCACGCGCGACGCAACTGTCCTCTATACCTATCAAGAAGCATCAGCTCCCCAAGCCCGCAATCCAAATTCCCTCACCTCACCCAATCAACCCTCCACCCCCTTCAAACAAGATCCAAAAAACCCCCTTTGTTGTCGTAATCCTCCTCCGCCCAACCAGGAAAGATTCAAGAAATTTTCCCTCAGAAGCCTCACATCGCATTCCCATCAGCAACTGCACTGTCACTGCGATGTACAAATTTGCAAACAATATGCAGTGCGATACGATACGATGTATGAGGAATAGAGAGTAGTACATGTAGTACATACTATAGTAGTCATAGCGATATGTCACCTCATAAGTTCCATCTCCAAGAGAAAAGGAAAAGGGAAGAAGGAAAAAAAAAAGAAGCAAGGGAATTCACAACTCCACCAAATTGAGAGAGAGAGAAAAAGAGAAAAGAACACTACCAATCTGCATACGGGGCCAAAAAAAAAAATCAAAACAAAACAAAAACCCCAGTGGTATCTCTTGATTGTGGGTTGGAAAGCAGACACAAGACACAGAAACAGAGGGACAGACAGACAAAAAAAACAGCCACCGAATTCGATTCGAAACGTTGTTCTTCTTCTTGTTTTCCCTGTCCCAAATCCCATTCTTTCCTTTCCATTTCCTTTGCTTTCCATCAAACAAGCAAGCAACCATCTCAAAACCACGGGAACGGGATATTAGCTAACAGAGTGGGTATCTGGGGTATAAGGACACTGTTTTGCCAAGATAAACGTCAGCAATCACATTCCGTAGCATTAGAAAAGGAAAAAGTGGAAAGTGGAAACGCACCCAATAGCAGCAGTAACAGCAACACCAGTCAAAGCTTTCCGTCGAATCTTCTCCTTACGAAGTTCGACTTCCACGGGCTTGGCTTTGCTCGCGGCGCGCGACGCGGCTTCGGCTTCCACCTCGTCGTCTTCGTCGACGACCTCGTCAATCTTCCGCTTGGCCTTCTCGCGGGCCGGTGTCGTCGAGGAGGTGCTGCTGCTGCCTTCGATTCTTCTCGCTTCGGCGACCATCTGGCGCGCCTTTTCGAGCATGGCTTGTGTGTCATCGGGGATTTTCAAGTCGGGGTGGTTGGAGGGAAGCTCCATCTTCAGCTTCACGTCTTCGATTTCGCCATCGGGGCTGGGCTTGGTGGTGGTCTCGACTTCCACTCGGACCGTGTCCTTGGGTGCCGTCGCGCCATTCACGTGTTCGGCTGACTCTTCGGGCTCTGCGGTGGTGCCTCGCGTTCGTCGCGGTC
>ANSM01006005.1:0-10268 GCA_000347735.1 Cercospora canescens BHU | reverse complement strand
TCGTGGCCAGCCTCGTTGGCAGCCTGGCTGGCGAGCTGCTGGGCAGCAGAAGCCTGAGCCTGGGAGTTCAAGTCCTCAATTTTGGCCTCGCCAAAGATGCTAGATCAGTTGTCAGCGATCATGTTCTCCCCGCCATTGTGTCCCCGGGAATCTGCTCTTACATCCAAGTGTTGCTGTTTGGTGACTTGTAGACATCGGGATTGCTAATGACGAAGAGGATGTTCTTTGGTCGGCGCAGAGTCACACGGGTGATGCCCTCGACGTGCTTCAATCCGAGCTTCGCAATGGCCTTGCGGGCCTTCTTCTCGTTTCTGCTGTGCACGGCAACCGAAGCGCCTGCGGGGATATTGGCCTCGCCCTCCTCTTCAGAGTCGGAGGATTCCTCCTCGACCTCCTGAACCTTCTTCTCCTCGTCGGGAAGCTCTTCGACACGTGGGTTGGCCATGGTGGGTGGTTTCGAGGCGGAAGTGCGAAGCTTTGCGTGTCGTTAGCTACTGCGATATCGCCGAACAAGAACTCGGTGTCGTGCGAAACGCAAATAGGATCATGCGCACTTTGCGGTAGTACTCACGGGCTGATGAATGGTTTGCGAGCTGGACGTTTCGGCTGCTCAACTCCAAAGTTCACAGGTGTGATGCTGTGGTGCCAAGAACAAAATGAGTGCCTTGTGGGGCCACTTAAAGCCGCTTTTGCAGCGCAGCAAATGTACAATCACAACGTCACAAACAGTGAATAAAGTGGTGGAAACAGAGAACGATTGGAGATTTTGACAGTTTCACGTTACGACATCTGCAGGACCTTCTGAGGACCATGCTTGAACCGCTATCAAAAGCCTGAAGACAGCCTCTTCTTCCACCTTGCGCCAGCCGTTCGCCCAGATGGCTGAAGTCAGCCCATCTTGTTCCAAGTGAGATGCATGCGCTTCCGTTTTAGTGCTGTCATGATGCGAGAGGGTATTTAGCATCGTCGTGCCGCAATCTATGCAGCCTTCGCAGTCGCAAGAGCCTTGCGGGTCTCGAAGCGAGCCTGTTCTATGTTAGTGTCCATTCCTTCCTGATGCCATGTATGTGTCCGTCGCAGCACTGCGCATGGCTGCAAAAGATACGTCCAACGTACCTGCTTCCTCAGGCGCATCACCTTGAAGCGCTCGAAGTCGTTCAACTGCTTTCTCCGGGTGGCCTTCTCAATCTTCTTGGCATATGGGCTCTCCGTCCACTTGTTGTCCACACCGAACTCCTCCCATTGCTTCGACAGAGCAGTCACACCAGCGCCGAGGGGGATCTTTGGGATGACGAGTCCAGTGAGCGAGAGCGAGGAGATTGGGGCAGCGTGACGTGGAGTTGCGAGCTCGGAGACCTTGGATGGGCCATCAACGAGGACCTATTTACTGTTAGTAGATGCACTCTTCTTCTTCCTGATCGTCGCATCCCATTGTGCTTGGATGGTGTGCACATACGCGCTTGTGGTCGATGATCTGGACAATGGCAGCAATTCTGCCTGCGTATGGGCCGCTGCCGAAGTGAACGACACGGCCGACCTCGACCTGTCTCCAGGATGGTGCTACGACGGAGGAATCGCCCATTGTGTCGGTCGGTCGGTGGTCGTTGGGTGAGTTGTCGGAGTCGTGAGAGGTATCGCTGTCGTTCGACGCAACTTTGCGGTGTTCGGACACACAGAATTACAGATGCTTGGCGGCAGGCACGGCCGCGCTAGAGGGTCGCCCCGACCACTTCTCAGTTTCCGTTCCACAGAACTTTCTCTTTCTCCTGCATCACCACCACAACAATGTCTGCACCATCACAACTTGCAGGCCGTTTTGACGCGTGCTCCGCCCAGGTAAGCTCGCCTGATCTCGATCACATCTTCGCAAAAAGATGATATAATTTGCGACTGATGGCAGTAGCCTGAGCGCCTCGCCGGGTGCTCGCTAAGGGCACTGTCTATCTGATATTCAATTCTTACATATACTGATCCATGAGCATTCCTGCCCGCATACGGTTTCACACAAAGCCCTGCTGCAGGATTTCGGCTGACAAGCAAAAGACGCAGGATTTGGTCTGCCAACACCATATGAACAGATGAACGCAATCTTACATCGTAAGGTGCGTGTGAGTCCTTCATTTTCCTATTTTCCTATGATTAAGACTACAACGCACTAGATAGTAATTGAGCCTTTATGGCGTTGATCACTCTTTACACCAAGATCACTGAGGAAAACATGGAGACATTTGGTCATGCTGAATACGTCTTGATGACCTGGCGCTAATCAGCATTCATTAGAATACTTCCGACACGCGATCAGAGAAACACTCTGCAACCTGGACGTTGCTGCTGCCGCATGGCAACACTTGATGGACTCACGCCTCTGAGAATACGCGGCAAACGGCGCGGTCTTCCCAGCGAGAAGTGGAACGCCGGCAAACGTCGTAAGCCGGAGCTGCAGCAACGTCGAACACCTCTCGACATCACCAGGGCCGATGAAACTCGATCTGCCAAGCTGCGACTTCGCAAAACTCTTCACTCTGAAGACCAGTCACCACTCGAGACTTTACCTGCAGAAGTCTTACAGGAGATCTTCGAATATGCAGGCAACGTGGACCTTGCGGTAGTGTCCCGCCAGCTGGCCGTGAAGCTTTCTAAAAGCCATCATCTGCGAAACGAACTCACAAGTCGTCTTCTTAAACCTGTTCTGAATTCCGCAGATGGTCCAGAGCCCGCATCTGCAGACCTGCAGGCTGCAACCCGTTTGCTCGATTCCAGATTCATGACCTGGCAGTTCTTTACAGCATGGCTGCGCCGTCAAGCAGGCGACAAATTCACGCAAAGCTCTATTGAGCAGACCGACTGGAACGAACTATGGACAGCGATGCGTCCGTCTCCTGCTTTACTTCCACCGAGGAAGCTCTTCCTTCCGCCCTTCACGACGGGAAAGATTTGCTTCTTGTCACTTCTGCTGCAAAAGGTGGACGACATCGCGTTCCTTGATCCCTCCTATGGGGAAATTGCATATGATGGTCTCGTGGCAGCCATCCAGGCAGACGTGCCAGACTTGGTCTTTCTGTTCCTCGGTGCAGGACTGAATAGCGACACGGAGCTACTACGCACCGCTGTTGAATCTGGCTGCAATAAAGAGATTGTAGAAATGCTTGTAGACTCTGACGCTGCGAAGCAGCGCGCCGCCGGTAGGTCGAAAAGCGGGATCGATCTGCTGGATCCAGCCATATGGGCTTGGGCTGAGCACGCTCGCAAGCAAGGCAATGATCGGGGAGCGTGGCTCATCTCTTATCTTCAAGCACGCCAGAGGAAGAATGTTCCATCGCGCTAAATACTACTTCAACCCAACATTTTCTACCAACCATCCTCGCCACCTCTTGTTCTTCTTTCTCTTTTCGACCTTTTCCCCATGTACGCAGGATTCATGCTGATAATTTCCACCATCTTCGGAGGTGAGCCAAGTTTTGATCTTCCGGTGCGGCTGTGGCTGATTTCCCCGCGAGACAAATTTACACCTCGCTCCCAACTCGCATCGACGCTTCCTGCTATTCGACCAATCCCCCGAAGTCGTCGCTCAACAACACGAAGTCAGTACGCCACTAGCATGAACCCGCGAAGGCAGTACCACGCGATGGGAGAGGATGTGGCGTAAGCTCAAGCTTTACCATGTTTTTCAACGCTTATTATATAGCTCGCGGCCTCCTCGCCGCTTACACTTTCACGTGTCCTGCCACCACGTACAGCACTTTCTCACCGCATCGAAAAGTGTACACGCGCCAGAGGAAGTATTGCCATGTACAGCATCATGCCTGAGGGAAGTAGAAGCAAGTTTTCGGACATCTTGCTCTCAATAAGCAACAAGATACGATCGTCGGCGGCTGCAATTGTATGTGCTAAGAAATCGGAATTGCAAAGCTGAACTAGACTGACTTGCTCCAATAGACGCACCCTACCCAGTCCAAAGTCCAAGACGGAACGAGGCCCTTGAACGCCGATCACGCCGCCGTGGAGAGGATTATGGGGCCTCCGAAAGGCAGCCAGGACAAAGAGCCTTGACTTTCAACGCCAGTGACAGCGAAAGATGGGAGAAGTGGGCACCGGAACCATTCGGGAGATGACATTCTCGGGCTCCTATGGTGGACAGACTTTGCCCGGACAAGTCCTGGCCAGCAAATCTCGGTCAAGCGTATGGGACCGGTTCGCCGGAGAGCAAAGGACGAGTTGAGATTAGTATCTCATCGAAGTCGAACTTGTGCCCAAAGTATGGATTGGCCTAGGGTCTGCATCAATGACAGCCTATGGGCCATTTGCCGGGAAACAATCAGTATGCCATTGGGCGACTGGGCCAAGGTGGGCAGCCCAATATTGGCTCATCCGGAGTCAAGGATGAAATGGATATCAGGCTCTCATGCTGGAAAAGTACTATGCATCTCAATGATCAGAGCATGGATGGCAGCCAGGCAGCAAAACTGGCACCCTTTCGGAAACGCCATGCAATCTCACAAATACCCTGTCCAGCTAGGCGAAGATCTGGTGGCTTGGCAATCAAATGCCGTCGAGCTACTGTATCTGCGGAGCAGCAGGCTCTTCGATTAAAGTATGTGTGCTTGCAGCGAAAAGAGCTCTGGGCATGACGGTGGACCGAGCCAGCGACATGAATCGTGTTCGGATAAGGCCTATCCGTGTGGGCCTGCTAAGAAAAAGCAAAGAAAGATAGTGTATCTGACAATGCCATATGAAAGATGAACGCACACCAATTCTGCTATCGATACTTTGACCTATGGCAATTCGACAAATTATCTAGCCTTTCTCCAAAGGTTTGGGTTTGACTTCCTTCGATAGCAAGTTTTTACCAATCTATTTTATCTGGATGCTGCGTAAGCAAAGGGACTGATGATCGACGATAGCTGAAGGTATAAACCAAAGTAAGGGACTAGCACGAACAAGTGCAGCCTGTCAATCAGAGAAGGTAGGAAACGTGCGACGGTCCTCCACACAAAATGTGAGACAGCTACGTGAGCAGCCCGAAAGTTTTAGAAACCGTCAAACATCGGTTTGCTTGGCATGCATGAAGTCATCGATCTGCGCAAAGTCGATATGGATGATACACTTCACGTCGTCGCTCCTTATCAAGATAACAGCCTATAGCATTCTCCTCCAAGAACTGAAGATATCCTTGCATTTGACACTACAGGAGATAAGTTGATGCTCCGCGAAAGCATCACAATTAGGTGGCGATGAGGAGTACAGACATCATTTGGGCACCGAAAGAATCGCTGTTCGTCCCCTGAATCACCCTGCAAGCTTCGCAAGACTGAACACGCGTTCGACGCGTTTCGAGGGGCTCCGTACCACTGTTCAAAACTTCAAGCCCAGTCAAGAGGAGCTTGTTTAGGCTTTGCAATACTGAACACGCGTTTCGAGACGTTCCGTACCGCTCTTCGGATCCCAGTCAATCGAAGGTTATCCGATGAAACTTCACGGTGTCCGCGAGTCTAATGCTTGATGAGATCAAGATGATCGGCGAGTGCTGTTCTTGGAACGGCAAAGTCTCCATGGCAGGAGCTTTTTGTTCCTTTTTGCACTAATCAACCTTGCAGCACATCATCTTTCCGCTGTTCTGCCTGATATGGCCCTACATATTTCTGCCCATTGAACATTTCCCCGAACCCAACTGTTGTGCGAACGACAAACTACTGGTCGAGCAGTTTCGTGGCCGCCGTTCGTCATGTCCGATCACTTTAGTGGTTCAACGAGACCGGATGGAACAATGCATGGACCTCGTCGATCTGTCACAGCACCTGAGTTGGCTCAAGCGCTGGAGCGACTTCCGTCTTCACGCTGGAGATGGTTCCCAGACGTAGTAGAAGAGAAACGAAAGCCACCAAGGAAATCTGCAGACGACCAACTCGACGACCTCAATGCAGAAACAGAACATCATCACGGTAATGATAAGGAGGAGGACGTGAGTAAATGAGATCCCTATGGCATCGCTAGCACATTGACATTCACTCAGTCAGGCCAATCGACCGACGGAGCGAAGGAGACTGACAACGAAGCCAGAGATGATCCCGACCTCGACCTCGAACTCAGACCGATCGCTTCAAGACGAAATTGGACAACAAGACTACCCTCGCCACCACCCCGACGCCTCCCCAAACCTGGAGCATGGCAGACATATTTCATGCAAGAAGTCGCTGGCGACAAGTACCTAGAAGCGCAACTCCTGCTCATGACCATCGTGACCGGAGCTCTTGACGTGATGACCTACATGACCTATCGAGTCTTTGCATCGAAACAAACAGGCAACACACTCTTCTTGGCCCTCTACGCCATGGAACTTCCTGCCCTTGACCCCGGCGTCGAAAAGAACGTAGGAGTATCAATGGGTGTCTTCATCGGCGGCGCAATTTTCTTCGGACACATCGGACACATCAGTCGACAACGACGTAGAATCTGGCTATTGATAACGAATTTCTTCCAAGCTGCTCTCTTCCTCGCTGCTGCCGCGATGCGTTACTGGGCTTCGAGAGACGGGACAGGTCCCGGAGCGATGGGAATTCTCGCGATGTTGTCGTTTGCTCAATCGGGACAGATAGCGAACGCGCTGAATGTGGGCATGCCGGAACTGAACACTACCATGATTACTGGAGCGCTGATCCAGCTTTGTACGGATCCGGATATTTTCAAATTGAAGAACTTGAAGCGTGATCGGAGGTTTGCGTTTTTCTGTTCGATGCTTCTGGGCTGTTTCCTTGGTGCGGGAGTCTTGAAGGCTTCGAGTCCGAGCGCGGTGCTCGTTTTGGTTGCGTCAAGTAAGTACCAAAAAGTTTTATTCTCCTTGAATGGATGAATTCAGTATACGGACCTGTCTGGAATGATTGCTGACCATTAATTGCTCCGTTAGTGAAAGGAGCTCTAGTATCGACTTTCCTATTCAATCGTGGTATCGTCGAGAAGAAAACACATCTGGAGAGTGGAGAGAAAAAGATCGAAGGCCACGCCACACCTGTCACAAGAGTTCTCTGGGGAGATTGAGAGGCAGCAGGATGTGGTTGGCATGCCAAGAGGAGGGCTGAGGAGAGATACACCAGCGGTACAGTACAATTGTGCTTGGAGAAAAGTCGAGAAGCAGATACGTGCTTACGTGGATGAACGCACACGCTTGGGCAGCAGATTTTCTTTTTGTCAGCCCAAAGAAGGGGTGCTGCAGCTGGCACTCCGAGGGCAGGTCCCATTAGAGATACACCAGCGATAAAGGGACATCGCTACTCGGCAGAGGAGTTGGCCACAACACGAAAGGCTCCATGCACTTAGACAGCAGGATTTATTTGAAGTCAAGAGAAAGGAAGCTCTTTTCCCTCTCTGCACTGACCTCCACTTCGAAGACTGCATCCCAGCTGACGCAGCCGCAGAGCACCACATCAGAAGCATTCTCTTGAGAGAAAAAGGTCCACCCAAATTAACCCGCACTCCCCGACCACACTCCATCCACCCCCTCACAAATCCGGCACCTCATCATGATCCAATCTCAAATACCCCCTAAACTTCTCCAACTTCATCGCATCCCATTCCCCCTGCTCGCATCTCAACCCATACTTCCTATCCCACTCCCTATCCGCCCGACCCATCGTCTCCAACTCCTCCCGACACTTCCCCAACTGCGCCTCAAGCCTCGGAATCTCCTTCTGAAGGCGCACGCGTTCTTGTGCGCGGAGGGTTTTATGCGCTTGGCCCGTCGTGTACCAGGCTCGGGAGATTTTGGTGCGGGTGTCGAATTCGTCCTGCAAGAAATATCATGAGGAGAAGAGTGAGGATAAGATAGGTGAGGGTGAGGGTGGGGCTGGAGAGGATGGGGAAAGGGAAAGGGAGACTCACGACGAGAAAGCCGTACTCGATCCACCGACGACTGGCTTCTTTCTCTAATGCTTCGGCGTTGCCGAAGCGACGCACGTTTCGGACATCTGGAGGCGTGGAAGCACGGGTTAGCGCAGAATGGAGCGCGGAGCATTGGAGAGCGAGCTCACCGGGGTTGTCTTTTGCGCGAGAGCCTTTGTGTCCGGAGCCGCTGCTGGCCTCAGCAGGAGCATGGGTTTCAGGGTTCTGCTCTTGGTTGCCATCGCCTTCAATGGCATCTTCAGCTTTTCTCTTCTTTGAAGTGCGAGTGGTGGCCATGCTTGCAGTTGTGGTGACTGAATGCTCGCAGTTGTGTGACCGTTGGACCCGGTAGACGTGAATGGCGATTTCGCGCCGAGTCCACCGTCTGGAGTACGAGGCAGCCGTGAATAGGCGAGGCAAGTGAAGTCGAACCAACGGGTTAATCTTGTACACGCAAATTTCTGAGCGTGTAGTGAGCGAGTGATGTGGCGGATAATTACACTTACGACCATACAATATTCAAGTCATTCACTCGCACTCCGCTGCAATGCCTCTCGCTCTCCTCACTTGCAATGTGAGCTCAATTCATCAGTCTGTGGCTCGATGTGGTCGATGCTGTTTCTACAGGTTTGTATTCTGGTCTGTCTGTTACAACTAAATGATAACATACTTCTTCGCTTCGTTCGCTAATGCCATACAATGAGCTTCAAGGACTGTTCCACCAACGCAATGCTTCTTTCCGATTGCGCCCGCTCGCTCGTGATGCATCGTGGTCAAAAAGGAAAATTTGGGCGTTCGTTGTCGCCACAGGGTATTCAATCGTGTAAAGCATCGTGCTCGTGTGCATGCTTTTGGGGAGTGAGGTCGAAATCTCGAGGGTGCTATGAGGTTACACGGGTCATGTGAGCCAAGCCTGGCGGGTTTGGGGAATTAACGTAGTCCTATCACGCTCTGGTTTCAGTCAGTATCGTTGCGCCGCGGGTCGAGACTTAGTAGAACTTGCCATCTCCAACGTCCAAACTCGCCTAATCCACACCTTTAATTTGCCTTCGACACCTTCAACATTGTCAAGCTCCACGCCCTCCCACCAACATCTTCTTGCTGGCTTTCGCCAGAACAGCAGAAGCTTCTGTGCCATGCCAACAGCGTTGGCAGCTCCAGCAGAGTCGCCCTTGATGTCTGTGCGAAGACGCGCGAGTGCAATCGAGCATATGACGGCCTTTTGTGGCTCGGCGGCTCGATGTCCCCAGGTGTCGTCGTGGTTGAATCCGCTACGAACCAATCAGCGAGCCATTCACACGACACATGAAAGTGTTCGCTCGACTCACCCAGCTGTCAGCATTTCGATGAGATGTTGTTCTGTCGTGCCCGGCTCCTCGCTCTTCCTCAGCCCCGAGAAAATGCCGTCTTGCTTGAGGAGAGCTCTGCTTGCAGCACGCTTGATGCTGATCATCTCCATTTGCTCAATGTCCTTGCGAGGAGGAATAGCATAGAAGTCAAGATCTTCTCGGAGAACTATGATCCCAGCACGGTCCTGCAGCATGTCGCGCGCATTGCCCGCCATGGGTTCAATTGGCATCGTGTTAGGGGCAAGTGGGTCGCTTGACTGTCCTTGTGATTCTTCGGATGTGGTGGGGATAGTTTGTGCAACGTTCCGGAAGAACTCCAGCATATACTGAAGGGAGAGTGGGTCGTACTGTGAATGATAAACAATGTCAGATAAGTATACATCAGTGTTCAAGACATTTGTGATGTCGTCAAGGGTGTGTGCCTTTGCCTGGGTAATCGGCTTCTGGCGGGTGTTTCTTACGTCGACTGGGTAGACATCGCCGTCGTGGTAGCTATTCATGTGTCCATCAGGGAGCAAGCCATTTGGGAACAGAGAAAGAAGCACGAATTCTGGCAAGGTCAAGAGTTCGTCCCGGGAGAGCGTGAAGCGAGTGCCGCTGTCATGTGTTAGAAGCAATCACGCGCGAAGAGGTTCTGCCAGTAACAAACCGGAGCTCCAGAGTGATGTTCTCATCGGAACCTGCGTCATGGCATCAGCATTCATTACAACCCATAGCAGTCTGCCAATACTGACCTCCTCCCAGCGCTGTATTAATAGGCGCCGGCCCTCCCTGCTGGACCTGTGTGATGATGCTCGCTGCTCCTCCTGCTGCTGCCATGACGTATGTGAAGCCCTCGAGCGGACTTGAGCCTTCGGTGTATGGCGGTGGCGGTTCTCCGTCGTCGAGATCCTTGCTGGATCTACCGTCTTTAGTGTCACGCGGGAGCGCAGCCTTGGTATCTGCAACGACAGTAGACGCCGCAGCGTGTCCCTCTGTCTCTTCGAACGGAAACGGCGGAGCTGGACCAGCTGGTGCGGTGGCAGTAAGCCCGGCTTCCGCGCACGC
>ANSM01006001.1:0-10642 GCA_000347735.1 Cercospora canescens BHU | reverse complement strand
TTGGTAGCACCTGCTCACCTGCACAGCTGGACGCGCAAGACGGCCATCGTTGACGTGCCGCCCACCGACTACCTGTTCCATTCCACCCTCTTCGCCCGCTACAACCCCAACAATGCACCCGTGACCCACGACCTCGCCATCCGCCGCGTGCCCCTCGCCCACATCAGGCCTGAGCTGCTGGAGAAAGAGGGGAGATTGGCCGAGGCTTTTTGTGCAGGCGTGTGGAGCGGGCTGGGTAAGAATCGCATGCTTGCTTCGCCCGTCTACGAGAACTATACACTCACACCCGCACGCCGCAGGATTCGCATACCAACGCCGCTACCTCGAGAAAAAGTATCGATCCGACCCCTTCACCGCCGACCACCTGTGGGACACCCGAGACCTGCAGTCGTCCACCTATGAACCCGGAACCAAAATCACCGATCACTTCGAGGTCGTGTCCAAGACCCCAACTTCCATCATTGTGCGCTGCGGAGACTCTCCGCGCTTGACGGGCCTGCGAGACAGCGATGGCCTCTTCGAGATGATCGCCAAAGTGAAGGAAGACGAGGGCGTCGCAGAATTTGGACTCAAGTCCATCTTCTACAACGGCCTCGCACAGCCTGACCAGACGGCAAAGCCCGGCCAAGGCCCCATGTCGAACTGGATTCAGTGGCTGCATCAGCAGTACGACAAGGTGTTGATGGAGACTGCCTTGAACAATGTGACCAAATAGCTCGGCCTTGCACGGCTTCAGTCGAGGAACCTGGCGTCATCATCGTATAGGAACCCGACTGCTATCTCCTGCGGACTGTCGCTCTCAGTATGTTTGAGCACAGTCAGACAGGCATGGCGGAGTTTGCGGGTGAAGGCATTCGCCAGCGAGCTGGAAATGTTCACCACAACATTCTCCACGCATTCCAGTATGACGTCGGCTACCGTTGCATCATCCCCGTCGTGGTCGTCTTGCATTATTTCCGAGAGATCCTCTGATGAAGCTTCGGTCGCGGTCCACGTGCATCTATCCTGCGTGCACGCTGAGCTAGTGGCAGCACCGTCTGCGCTCGCCTGAGAGTCATTGCCGACGATCATGGGCAGGCTGCAAAAGTCCGTAGGCACAATATCTAGCATCGTTGCTATTCCAACTATTCATGTGTTGCAGGCTATCTGTCGACGCAGCACAGAGAACCCACCGCTAAAAGTACCCCGTGTTCACCCGATTCCGGCGATTGGTTGTCCCGCGAAAAGCTGGATAAAGCTCATTCATGCTGGTGGGACAAAGCACGCGCTTTGATTCCTGGGCTCTGTGCAAGTCTAGAATCCCACATGACTGATGAACAAGAAGCGATGAAGACGCACGGCATTGCGAGATTGCGGTGCGAGATCGTGGAGAAGGTTCGACGCTTGCGCAAGGGCAATCTTGATCGGATCTGGGCTGTCCCAAACAGCTCCTTCGCGCCAGGCACGCGAGCCGCACTTTCTCATGTCGTGATGTCACTTTAATGATTTCTGTTTTCTGTCGACTTAGCGATGTAATAATCCATGACGAGCTGGCGCCGTGCAGTCCTCGAAGCTTTTGCCTGTGCCGTGCAGGAGCAGTGCTGCAAAGCAATGAAATGTGAGCTCGCTCCACGCTGCCATTGATAGTCATCCCGGACATCAGTTCGTGTTGCTTTACTCTCTTCTCTGCTCCTCACGCATTTCGCCATCGAGTTCCAATCGCAAGTGTCTCGTTAAAAATATCAGTGATTATGCCGCCCAAGGATAAGTATACTGATCCGGAATTGAGAGATCAAGTCAAGGAGGAGTTAAAGGCCAGCTCGAAAGGGGGAGAGCCTGGGCAATGGAGCGCTCGCAAGGTGTGTCTGCGCTTGCATGATCGACAATGGTCGCCTGATTCTATCCATAGGCTCAAATGATGGCGGCAGAGTACAAGAAGAGAGGGGGTGGCTATACCACGGACAAGAAAGGCAAAGACGAGTCTCAGCAAAATTTGACGGAATGGGGAGAGGAAGAATGGCAAACCAAGGCAAGACATCGATCGCGCCAAGTCTTGACGTCTTGCTGACGCCTCAAATCTCTCAACAGGATGGTGAGGGCGAAGCAAAGCAGAATGACGGCAGTGAAAAGCGTTATCTGCCGAAGAAAGCCTGGGAACGGATGAGCGAAGACGAGAAGGAAAAGACCGATCAGAAGGTACGTCAAACAAGATCGCGTCGAACTTTCTCACGGCCTTCTGTCAAGAAGAAGATGCTCACTCACAAGTTGCAGAAGCAGAATGGGTCGAAGCAAGGCAAACAACATGTAGAAAACACGCCAAAAGCGAAAGACAGCCGCAAAAAAGCGCAATCGCGTGCGTCCAAAGTCGATGGAGACGACAAAGACGCCGCTAGCAATAGGAGCTCTAGAAGCCAGACGAGAAATGCGGAAGCGAAGAAGCGCAGTCAAGAGGATGCGCAGGGCAAGGCCAAGGACGAGAACGCAAAGGAGGAGAACGAAGATGATCGCAGCCAGTCCCAAAAGCAGCCTGACAAAGCCGCCAACACTGGCCAAAAACGTAAGAGTAGCCAACAGCATGACTCTACCCACAAGCAGAAGGCCAAGAAAGGTAATGGGACTGTTGGCTCCAAACACATGGTGAGTATTGCTGCGCACAGTTGGCTCAAGACCTTTTTCTCATCTTCCCACCATCAGGACGCCACCGCACCCGCTCAACAGGGCTCGAAAGACCGCTTGCCGAAGGAAGGACAACAAGTTCAATGGCTGGCGATGCCAGGATACGTGGATGGTAAAGTCAAGGAAATCTTGAAGAAGTCCAAGAAGGTAGATGGCAAGCAGGTTAAGGCGTCTGAGGACGATCCTAAGATTGTGCTTGTTTCGAAGGCGAGTGGCAAGATTTGCATTCATAAACCGGAAGCCTGCTACTACGATGATGAATGATGTGAGATCAGACGCTTGTATTATGCTCTGTCCGTATTGTCATCAATTGTTCAGATTATCCTGACCACATTCCGGCAACTAGGGCTTTCGACCCGCAGCTACCAGAGCGATGCCGGACAACTTGCCAGGCTCCTCAGGAGATATCCGCTTTAATCGGTCTGTCATAATGGATCGCAACTGCTGAAGCTCATCCGGCGTCCAATCGCTCAACAGTTTCAGCATGTGAGGCATTTTCGATGTCAGCAAATCCACTAACGCCTGATGTGTCTCGAAAGCCATTGTAACCTCGACCTCCACAGCATCAACCTGCTCAAAGCCTGCGCTTTGAACTTCGGCGAAGAATCCCTTGGTGGATCTCCAGCCCTCGGGTATCTCAGGGACTGGAACATCAGGTCGGATCTCTCTGACCATGTTCATCAGATGGAGCCATTCTGAGTCCTGCCACGATGAACAGGAAAGCACACCGCCCGACTTGAGAACACGCAGGCTTTCTGCCAGGCACTTTTGGGGCGAGGGAGTCATGAAGTAGACCCAGCCTGGAGGAGTCGTTAGTCGTCGCCACCACGGTCGGCTCTAGCGAGGCGGAAATTCCAGCATTCAACTCACCTGCCGTTACGTGGCTTTTGGAGCCATCATCGATACCTTGCAAGTCCATGGCATCCAACAATGATACGTCAACGCGTGCCCAGTGGCTCTGCGGGTTTTTATCGATCTCCTCCTTTTTCGTTTGCCGAACTTGTGCAAGCATCGCTAATAATTCACGAATCAGATGATTGACGTCTCCGTCTTGACTCATCATCCTCGGGAACATACCTTCCGCAAAGTCGGATGCACTCAAGGTGCAGCTCGTAGGCAGAACAGGACCATAATCGGCAATGATGCGGGAGATGACCGGACCAGGGCCGCATCCGTTGTCGTGGATGCCGGTGGCTTCGCTGAACGGTAGCAGAGCATTTGCCTTGTCCAGCATGACTCCGATGGGTCGAGAGCTGATTTCGACTGTCAACTCCTTGTAAACCTTGGCCATCTTCTCCCAATCCACGCCTTTGGTATCACTTAATTTCACCATGATGAATGCGGTACTGGCTGTCAGGTCTGGCGAGGGTCTGGTACTCTCAGTCAGATGATCATACGCTGTGAGTTGGAGAGGAAGTGTTCTATCCGAGCTGCAATGTCTCGTCTTTATGTAGTTTAGCAGTGTCACTTGGTATGGCGCCGGTTTTGGGATTCGGAGACATTTATGTCTCCATGGCACGTGGTCGCTTCCGTACCAGGGCTAGATTTGAGAAGGATTTCTGAACCCTACTTTCCTACTCATCAAGTTGCAGCCACTTTGGCAAAGCTGAGGATGTTCCCAAGCGCGTTCAGGCGCCCTTCTCCCCTCGAGAGCTGTGGAACTGTGCCACCAGGTCACCTCACCCTGCGCTTTTTGTGGCCGTGATTGGTCATTGGAAATCCTGTCACCCTTCAACATCTAAGGCTGGCGCGAACTGTTCACACCCAGCTTTTGCCGTGACGCACGGAGTTTGTGAGGATGCACGGTCCGATCAAGAATGCGGAGAGACAACTTAGAAGCGACTCATCCTTGAACTCGCTGCAATACTGTCCGCCCGACCAAAACCGTGCACCAAAGTCTCCAGTGCTTACCAATCTACATCTGTTCCTTCGAACATGCAAGTTGCCAAAGTCAGTCTCGTAGCGTGGAAGTTAAAGGATGTGACAGAATTTCAATCACCATAATGCCTGCGCAACATGCGCAAGCTTGTGCTGCACGTAAGTAAATGATGATGCTTTGAACAATGTCTCTGACATTTGATGTGGAAACAGAGGAGTTGATCGGTAAGGCTTGAGCATTGAAATTGCCTTCCAGCATTGAAACTGCATTTGAGCAGATGCCGATGCCACGCTGACGATGGCGCTGATCTTACACAGTATGCCTTATAGCACTATTGAGAAGTGATCCCAGATCATTGAGACCATCTTCGGAAGTGAGAATACGCTTTGGGATATCCCACTCCACAACCGGCACTTTCTTCATTTCCTTTCCAAGCTCGGCTTCGATCAATGTGCCGTAAGAATGATCGAGGAAGTCTTCCAACTGGTAGTCTCTTTTGGTGAATTGCGACCCCACGATTTTTGCCAGTGTCGCCACATTGGGGTGGAAATGGTTGCTGAGGGTGTCCAACTCCCACAAGCTGGAGTCAATAGCACCAGTGGTCATCGGGTTCGACTGCGACATATCGAATGGATCGTCCATGCCGTGTTCAGTGTATTTGGGATGGGTGGCATAGATGGCATGTCCCGGATGAAAGGGACGGTGCAGCATGAAAGCGCAGGAGGGATGTTGCTTGACTTGGTTATATACCCAAGGTACGATCCAAACGATAGCTCCGGGCGGAGCTTGGAGGGCCAATCTCGACAACCTTTTGATAAAGCTGGCCACCATTGCGGCCGGCAAGTGAGTCGAGCTCATGAAGGTTTCCAGGAAACGAAAGAAGCGACTCCGGTGTTTGCTGTGCAGGACATCCTCGTCTAGCAGGCTGTAAAGCTTATTGTAGAAGTCAGGATAGTCGAGGTTCTTCACCGTCATGAGGTGGAAGATTCCGCCCAGCGCAAGAAGTGAAATTGCGCCACCTTGCTGGAAAGAATCTGTGAGAAAGTCTGCCAGTAATTCGATGTGATTGGTGAACCATGGCAAGAGTTGTGCGGTTGTGATATTCAATATAGATTTGCGCTGCTCCACAGAGAGTGGAGTGCGGAAGATGGATAGCCAGGCCTCTCGTGCACTTTTCCGGTGGCCACTGAGGGATAGAAGGGGGCTTTTGTCTTCAGGAGCATCCCCATACCAGTCATGGAGCTCTTCATCTGCTTCGGGCACGCCTTCGATCTGCGACAGTAGCTCGATCGCGTTGCCTACGTTGCTTGCGCCAGCAACTTCGCCCAGGCATTGCTTTACTGCAACAAAGGTGTAGAAGCGGACATCGTCGTACTCTTCGACATACTTCTCCACGAAATATTGGCGTGCTCCTTCCGCACCGTCCTCGCGTAGCAGCGTTCTGACCACAATTTGGAACGAAGCTTTCTCGTTCCGCCACGACTGCGCAGCACTCCTACTGCCGCCCGAAGCCTCTTCTTTCACGATCCTCATCAACAAAGTCAGCGCTGTGCTTTCCGTGGTCGCGTCTGGACTGCCAATCCAGGTACTGAGGCTGGACACGTAGTTACGTAGCCACGCTCTGAGCTGCTGCACCGACTGTGATGTTTCATCAGAAGCACTCTTGTCTTTGACCAGCTGCTCACTAGCGATCAACCGGCAGAAGACTCTACAGAGAGCGACGGCAGCCAAAAAGCGATTTGCAGCTTCCTCCATCAATTTCAGTAGCTCTTCAATGTTGCCATGGTGCGTGGGCGATTCAAGAATCTGCTGTTCCAAGAGCAGAATCTGGGCCTCTCGTGTATCGGGTTGTGTTGTAGATTTCGGGGCTTTTCGCGACTTGATAGCGTCCGGTTCACGCTTCCTCTTACGCCTCTGATCGAGGCCAGCTTCCAGAGCAGGCATCCTAGAGCGCGGTGGCGGGAGAGGTCTTGCAGCGGCGGTGGGAATCGAGCAACGAAATTGGTTCCATCAGCTCGAAAAGTCAAGCAAAGCATCTGCTGCTGCCGGAAGAAGTCGGCCCGACGTTGAGCTTTGGCGAAGGAAGAAGACTGACCTCGCTTGACGGCCGCGAGAGACAGCGACATCATCCACCACCACCCGCTCCGCTCACACAACTCGACAGCATGGCGTCACGCTTAGCCAAGGGCGCTTTGGGTAGTCGTCGTACACTGTCCGCTGCCATTGGCAATCGCTGACCCCTCCTAGGCGCCATTCGAGCCCGTCCCACCCTCCCTGTCCGCACCGCATTCCCGGCCGTCACCACCACCTTTTCGACCTCGTCCGCGCGCTTCGAGGCCGCTCCCCCGGCCAAGGACCCAAAGAGCACCGCCAACGCTATTGTCGATTCTCTCCCGGGTAACAGTCTCGCCTCCAAGACTGCCATTCTCTCTGCCGGTGCTGCGCTTTCCGTGGCTGCTATTAGCAATGAGCTCTACGTCGTGAACGAAGAATCCATCGTCGCGCTGTCTTTGCTCACAATCTACTGGGCCGTGTACACCTACGCTGGTCCCATGTATGGCGAATGGGCGCAGGGCCAGCACGACAAGATCAAGGGCATCTTGAACGCTGCCCGTGCCGATCACACGAACGCGGTCAAGGCACGCATCAGCAATGTGCAGGACCTCAGCGGCGTCATCGAGGTCACCAAGGACCTCTTCGCCGTCTCCAAGGCAAGTCATCCTGCCCATGGTCTCCAGGCGAAAGTACGTTGCTGACCTCAGCCATAGGAAACTGCCCAATTGGAGGCCCAGGCCTACGAGCTCGAGCAGAAGACTGCTCTCGCAGCAGAGGCAAAGGCTGTTTTGGACTCCTGGGTCCGCTACGAAGGCCAGGTCAAGGCCAGACAACAGAAGGAATTGGCAGACTCTGTTATTGCCAAGATCGAGAAGTCGCTGCAGGATCCAAAGGTCCTCGACCAAATTCTGAAGCAGAGTGTTGCCGATGTTGAGCGTATGTTTGAACCTCGTGCATCCGCTGTGCCACGCGCTGACAATTTTCTAGGCATCCTCGCGCAGAAGCAATAGACGTCAGCAATGACAGAGCAGTTGTGCACAGTCCAGCGTGCAAGCCTGAATGGGCTTCCTAATGCACCGCCATGTAAATATCTAGATGCGAAATGGAGATGTTTCCTTTGTTGCGTTGAAACTGCTACAACTTGCATTCAACCGGCTGCACATCTTCCCAGAAGCCGGCATACTTGGACGCTGGGTAGCGCATGGGCGTGCTGGCATGTTGGTCGTTGTTGGTCCCAAAACTTTCCGCGTCCGCGACTGTGACATGATGAGGTCCTTCACAGCCATGAGCATGTGCCAAGACATCAGCATTCGTCCGCCGCTTATCTTGCCCGGCGCTAGCCCGGAGCTACATCTATCACAATCTGTGGCACACTACGTTTACTTGGTGTACATCTTTAGGCGTCTAAGCATTCCGCTTGATGACGATGGTGACCATGTATAAAGCCGACGCGACAAAGAACGAAGCTCGCCAGGCGGCCCAGGCCTACTTGAATCAGCGACTGGCAGATTCGAAAAAGACCACGTCCACCAAGCCCTTCACTTTTCCAGTCATCAACATTGCGAAATCATTTTCTTCCAACATTGAAGACCGTAAAGCCGTGGCTCTGGAGATTCGGGATGCCTGCATGAACAGTGGATTTTTCCACATTACAGGACACGGTGAGCGGTCGTGCAAACGCCCTTCCCCTCTGCTCCAATCATCTCGCACTAAAAGAAAGATACTCGTACATGAACGCTTTCTAATCATATTTTCTAGGCGTTCCTGAAGAAACGAGACAAACCATTCTTGCAGCAGCGGAGCGATTCAACGCACTGCCGCTTGAGAAAAAGGAAGCTCTCCATGTCAAGCACTCGCCTTACTTCCGGGGATGGGAACCCGCGAGCTTTTCATATGTGAGCGAGTATTCAACTTCATGAATTCCGAAAGCAGTGCCCAATGATCAGTTAACACGAGTCACGGCCGAAGCTCAGAGGCTCGTTCGAAGCACTGACGATTCATTGGTTCTTCTAGGTCAACCCCGATGATTGGAATACAAGCGAAGCACCACCAGAGACGAAAGAAGCATTCAATTGGGGCTACGAAGCGGGACTAGATCCCACAGGCGGAGATGGCAAGTATCGAGAGCTCGATGGTAAAGCTGTCAATGGAAATGTGTGGCCATCGGAGGAAGACCTCCCAGGCTTCTATGCGCAAGTAAAAGAATACTACGGTGCCGTTCTCCAACTAGCGAGACACCTGTTCCGCCTGTTTGCGCTTGCGCTGGAGCTCGAGGAGAATTATTTCGACGAGATGTGCACGCATCCCGGGGGCATCGCGCGAGTGCTGCATTATCCACCGTCCAAGGTCACGGATGTCCAGGATCCCAGCCAAAAGGGCAAAGAGATCGGTCTGGGAGCTCACAGCGATTACGAATGCTTCACGATACTTCTGACATCCACTGCAAACGGCCTTGAGATCCTCAGTCCAGAGAACCAGTGGGTTTCGGCCCCTGCTGCAGAAGGCAGTTTCATAATCAGTGAGTCACGATCAAGCATGCTGTGTAGCGAGGTATATGGATGCTAACAACTGCTCAGACGTTGCTGATTTTCTTATGCGTTGGAGCAACGGGTGTGTACTGCAGTGATGTCGGGGTCAAGGGCTAGAATAATAATGCTGCCACAGAATTTTCCGATCGACCGTGCACCGCGTCGTCCCCATTCCCGAGGCCCGCTGGAGCTGTCCGTTTTTCTTCTCGTGAGTGGTGATGGGGCGGAAACTCATTTGCTATCAGGTCCGTGTACTGATGAGCCACCAGCATCAACTACGAGCAGCTGGTGGAGACATTGCCAAGTTGCATTACAGCAGATAACCCGTCGCATTACGAGCCTGTTCGTGCTGGCGAATACGTGCTTGAGAGACTCAGAGCCACAGCAAAGGATGGCTGAGCCACGCCTCTGATATCGGAGAGTTCAAGAACATGTTACATTCTAGGGACGAATATAGGCCGACAAGGGCAACGTACTTCCTCGGCAGTCAGGCGGGTAGCGGGAGACATTCAGCTGAAAGCATTTGTCTGAGGCAACGCCCTCTTTCCAAAGGACATCTTTCGCGAATCAGTTGTCTGCTCATTCGCGTGTCGAGCATGCATGACAGCGCCGATAGGAATGTCAATCGCTCAAGAGGAAGCGACTACGCCGTGGATATCGTGTTGTTTACGACACGCAGCAATGAAAACTATGGGATTCGTGGTCCAGCTTCCGCTGAAATAGCAGCTGCCGCCGGCATGGCAGCGCTGTGTTCCGAGCGAGCAGCACCTTCCTGCGCTTGATGGACTTTCTCAGTGTGATGAGCTTCGATAGCTGCCTTGCTTCGCGTAGGTCCTGCTGATCCCTGTGATTTCCGATGTCTCTTGGGACTGAGTACGGGCGCGGGCAGGCTTTCCAGTACACTTCCAGGACGATAGAACTCTTTGCGCGCGATCTCTAGCACCGCACGAAGGGTGAAGTGGGCATCGTTGCCAGCGTTGTGCAGATGGTCAGCTGGGATGGCGAGTGCAGCCAAAAGTGTACTGAGAGCTGGTTTGCGCTTCTTCGGCGTTGCAAGCGTTTGGGTGTCTAATTGGAGCACGACGTTCTGCATTGCGAGGGCGTCGATGCCGAGGGTGCGCAGGTAGGCGAGGTCGTGCTTCAGAGCGTGGCCTGCCAACACCACCTGGTGGTTTTCTTGGACGTTGTCGAGCGTCGCACGCAGTATTCCGCACGCCTCTGGTATAATGACCCAAGCAGTCTCGCCATGTTCAAAGTTCTCCGGGTTGTCGGAGGAGAAGCGTCCATTGCCTACATATGAGCGATGAGTTCAGGCTGGCGACGGGTCATGGTAGGACGCACGCAGATGGCCATGTTCCCTGATGCGGTAGTGCCTGTGGGCCCCATTATTAGTTAGCTTCTTCTTGACGTCGGCGCCGAAGCTCGAGGGAGATGCAGCGTGCATACGAGGACGAAATTAGCGGGAGCCACGGTCCGCCGTCGACCGGCGGTTGTAGCTGTCCGCTGCGTGAGCGCGTGGGTCAAC